>PNEQ01021975.1:0-16498 GCA_003012365.1 Medauroidea extradentata | reverse complement strand
TGGTCACGTGCGGCGTTTGTATTGCATTAGACTGTACCGGTTGACCTTGACTACTTCCGCTCGCAACCTCCCTAGCTTATCTCCAACGATCATTTCTTATCTCTCTCACACGTGCAGGCACATTGGGCAGCCAGACGAAAACTTTTATGTGGTAGAAGGAAGCCTGGTGCCAGCATCTAGCACAGAGATAAAAAAAAAAAGGATCAGCCAGAAGTAGCAGTAACAAAATAAATGAAGATCTGACTGGCCACATTGTTTGACATTATTTTATAGTCATCCACGTTACGTTAATTTTCCCACTGCAAGGCGGCCCTCCCGTACCTTGATACGATAGTTACGGACAAAACAGTATTTATTGTAGCCTCTTTTGCTTGTAGAAATGATAGCGTACAAATTTCTTCGCGTTTCTTGTGATTAATGACTGATTACCCCACCTCCCCGGACACCCTTCGATAACACGGACAAATCGTAACTCGGACAGCTTCTCCCCCCTTTTAGTCCGAGTTATCGAGGGTTCACTGTATTTATTTTCTGTTAACTATGCTTTGTGATGTTTAGGACATTTTTTTGAAGACACAAGGGATAGTATCTTTGATCCCACCTATTAAGATAAATGATTTCAGATTTATGTGTAGCCGATAAGGATGTGTGAGATGTACCAAGGTAATGATTTAGATGTTTACCATATTTTATTACAAGGAAATAAGATAAAGTGTGTGAATATTTGTGTTTTAATTCAAAGGGAAATTTTTTTTATGTTTACATTTTGTTATAAAAGAACAGAAAGGAACAACTTAGAAATATTTACCTTGGTTTATGTTTCTGATGGACAGTATTTGTTTGTGGTAGTATTTTATAATTTATAGTCTCATTTATCTTCAACTATAATTGTAATGAAAATTTCAGAGTTAGGTTTTTATTTATTTATTAACTGACAAAAGTGATAAAGATAAAATGCCAATTTTACACCTAATATTGTAAACACTGACCATAGTGCATTGTTGGAATTTTGTGTAATTGAATGAGAATGTTGGATTGGTACCTTAGATTTTGTTTTGTTTTAGAGCTCAGAAGTGTTATTTCTTTTTATTTAAAATGAGAAATTTGTGTAAAATCACGAAAATATAAATATGATTCATTTTAGAGTTGAAATGGCCTAAAAACCATAGTTTTCAAGGGAGACCATGTTTTAGTTGTAGAATGTTGGAGTTGATTATTGTGTATTAATCTTTTTATGTCAATTTCTGTAATTTAGATCATACAAACAATTACTGCCAAAACATAACTGTAAAAGTATTGGAAGTATAATTTCCTGTTTTTCTTTTTTTAATTGGTAAACATTACTAAATGTGCGCCAGGAAGTAAATCTGGGAGATAGGACAGGGACACGTGCGTGTTGAGAGCGGCAATGGACAATATTTCTTTCTTGTATTTGTACTTAGAGAAGCATAAATTAAATGATCAGTATACTTCTCGTGGAGTTATCTATTTTCTAGTAGCATCCTAGAAGAAGCTGTCTACGAGCTCCATGAGTTTTTTATGGCACCATGAGATAAGAGTAGTGTTCTGGCTAGCCGACGCATCACACCGTTCTTACCACGTACACAACTGGTTTAAACACATTTTCACAAAATAAACGTATATTGCTGTAGAGTTCGTGTAAACAGACATGCTGTCCAAACATGTCACACTGACATGATGGCGGCACTTGATTTTATTGAGCAAGAATGAACACGTTTTTTTTTGTTTATATTCTCGGTTTATAAAGACACAAATAAAGAAAGTATGTTACAGATATTTTTTAAATTAAACATACAGAAGAATCCAGTGATAGTGAGGACTCGGATATAACGAAGTCTTTTCAAGGAACCAACAAAAAAATCACAAATATTTTACATGAAAAAAAGTGACTTTATTAAACAACTTTGGCAACATTGTGTGAAGCAGGCTTGCAGCGAGTTTTATAACAGTGTGAAGCAAAGTTTTGTTATATGCAGAAGCTGCACCGCACACAGCTGTCCTCCCTCACTATCTCTCTCTGTACCGTTAATCCTTCAGTTGCTGGGATGCCTCCACCACGTTCTTCCAGCTTGAAAACTCAATGCTCTACCCATCCCAAAATGTGTTTCTCTCAAAATAATATAGCGTGCCTTTAAATGCAACAGGAGACCATATTTCTGTAGCCGTTTGCTGTCATTGTGCTTTCAATTTAAACTTGAAATTTCTGTTGGCTTATTGATAACCATTTTGGATTGATTTTTACTTATAACTTTTTACTATGACTCTGGATTACTGCTTCAGATTATGACGATTATTAACACACTACGTAGTATTTTGAACACTGATTTTCTTACGTAACGTTTTTGAGATGAGCAGTATGAGGAATACTGGATCTCGCAACCAAACACAGTACTAGATCATTCGCCTGCTCTGCAGACACTTCCACCGTCCATGCTACCACTCTGCACTCAACGTGAAATGTTTAGACAGGGAAAGGAGATGAGCTATCTTCCTTGCTTTGTGAAGGAGAGCTGCAGTGTCTGAGATAACTTATCTTTACAGTAATTACCGGCGATCAATGTGGATGTGTTCTAGGCTTGGGAACAGCAAAAAAATTTGTGGAAGAAAAGAAAGAAAGGATATTTATGAAACTGAGCCCCAGTGTTTCATTACTGTAAAAGACAATGCACACTTTTTATAAATGTGTAAGCAAAGCTAAAAAGACAGTCAGATAATGAATAAGCACGCTTCAACATTTCTCAAAATAAATTTAACAATAGGTATCCTCGAAGAGTGTAAACTATGTCACGACTTTTACAATGATTATTCAGTTGTACTTTCTTCCTGACAACTCTGCTGATGGAAAGTAGATAGCATTTTTATTGTCTTGCCTTTACTTTGCTAGTCCGGCAGAGTGAAAAGTACCTGCTTGTAAAATGATAATGCAGTAATAGAGTAAGCTACTATATACATGACGGTACTATGAAGTCACTTTATTTTCGCACAAGTAGTACATTGTGCATAAGTGGGAGCATAAACTTTAATATTTCCTGGCCCACGTGAAATGCCAATGTGTTCAACAGCAGCTGCACAAACTTTAATCCCAGTACAGTGACAGTGACACAGACTTGCAAACTTAAGTTCCAGGCAAAGAACATAACTGTGCGCTTGTCCCTGAGCAAGGTGTTGGCTACTGGCAGGGGTGGGGGGATATGACGACGCTGCTAGACAGTGGGACTGTTGGAGAGGGAGGCGGGAGGGTAGTCAAAACGCAGACGAGGTGACGTCATGCATGGGATGTCTGCCCATCTGCAACACTCGCTGCTGTCTAGGTTCGCGTGCAGGCTTGAGACTATGACTAAGCTTTATTTTATTCACACATTCGCACAAACCCCTTGCATCATAACTACGAGTGTTTCCATTTACAAAACGTAGCGTTTGTACATACGATTCGCTGTGAATAATGTGTCATTTGAGTTGACACAATGCACTTTCACAAAGCTGCATTGTTTCGAAAGCGAACTCATTAATAAACGAAGCCTATCGTGTTATGGACCAGGGCCGCACACTAATTGCATGTGAAAAAATACAGTACATTAAATGACTGGCTCTTAATATTTGGCTTGATGTGATTGTGTGATGCAGTGGCTGCCTACCTGATGTACAGCGAGAAGTTGCGGTGGGCAAGTGAGTGATTGCGAGATAACGCTGCTGTGGCCGAATTGAACTGTCAGGTTTTCAGTTCGTTTTGACAGAATGAACATACATTTTGGGTATCATCGAAAAGAGCACATGCCAAACCTGATAAAATAAACTACAATTTATTTAATACAAGTTTTTTTCCAGTTAAATAGGCACCAACTCAATTTCAATGAAATTTTGGCCATTTTTTTTAGTTTTTTGCATCAAATTTAGCCCAATTCGGTAATAGCAAGAACACTGCTATAGCGAAGACTGAACCCGAAACTGTAAAACCTCATTATAACCGGACTCTACTGTACTTATATAACAAAAAAAAACATGATTAAAAAGTAGGTGACATCTGCATTGGCCTCCTGTCATCTATCAAAACATAACCATTTCTCCACAAAGAAAGAAAAAGATTTCCGGGGTGCACAATAAACATGGAAAAAATCGAAGACTAGAAAATCTTGTTAATCCATTAATGTGCATAATTAAGTACAACTAGTTAAAAATGATACCGCATAAGACCTTTTACATTTTACGGTGCATTACATGAATATTATTATTTCCTGTGTAAGCAGTTTATAAAAAATTCATTCACGCTTAAAACGTTGCAACTCTTCAGACACTGCTACATTATCAAAACAGTGCATCATCAACCTGCGAGTGTGACTCATCGTGTCTGGCGATAGGTCTAGGCCTGCGGGCCATTAAGATTGTTACCTAGATGCTCGGTTCAGCCGCCATTTCGTGTAGGAACGAAATACAGAGGACGTAGGTACATGTGCTGGTGCGCCGCACTTCCGACCAATGGACATTTGCAGCAGTTGCATTTTGCTGGGAATGTCGGGCACTAAATTCTTTTCTTGATTCCACAATTTTACCATTCTGGCTAAGACGTTTTCTCGCTTAAAACGATCACAAAAGCTGGTCCCTACAGTATTGTGTCCCCTGCTGAAAAAGATAGGATGCTGTCATTATGCAGGTTTTTTTAAATACCGCTTTAAGCCTTTCAAACTAATAGTGCAGCAATTATGCAAGTAATTATGGTACATATTAGTTTTCTCCTGCTAGGTTTAGGTTTTGCTTTTTATGTTTATGGAAGAAACACAAACATATTTTCATACACAGTACGTATGAGTGCATGGCAATACATATGCAAAACTTCAACAACCTATGTATAGGAAAACATAATATGTACTACATCTACAAATTCAGCCAAGTAAAAATACACTACATTTGAAATGGAAATATACTTTCAAATGTTTATAAAACATTACTTAAATACATTATTTCCACTTGAAATTTTTTTTAAACAAAGAGAACTGAAACAATTGCTACGTCACTACTATCTCTTTAAACAGTTATTTTATAAAATTTTTTAGTTTTTAGAATTACACACATACAAAATGTCACATTTTAACCCCACTTTTGAGGTGAAAAATATCAACCCAGAACTGCGTGGAACAGTCTCTTTAATGATTCACTTCTTGGCAAATGAAATCTTCATTGCATGTGATGGTGTGATCTTGAATCCTTGCAAGGCATCCTTTGCTGCTCCAGACTGCATTTCATTTTCAAACTCAACAAATGCAATGTCATGACGATTTGGCACCAAACGGACTTCTTTGAATCCAGGAAACCTGTAATGAATAAATTAAGGTTGATTTGAAAAGAAAAAAAAATTGAATGACAATTTTTTTTGTGAATGAAAAATACATATATAATTTTATACATGTAAAACTAAAATTGTGAACTGAAATAATGGAACTGAACATGATCAAAAATTTATGAAATAAAAGACATTGAGTAGTGCAGGGCCCAGCATTTCTAAACCTTAACTATAGCTGGTATTGCTTCAAAAGTAGCCTTATTCAGACTAATGTAATTTAAGATATCATTTAAACGAAATGAACAAGTGTCGAAGATGGCTACAGTAATTACTGGGCCAGAGATACAATTCAAGGTCAAACATATATAATAACTGTAAAAAAAACTTTTTCTCCATTCTGGTAAAAATTTAAAGACGTCCACACACACACAGTAAAATATTTAGAATAAGTGGCACTATTAATATGTTGCAAAAAATTAAACACATACCACATATACTCGTGTGTAGTGTGCCCGCGTGTATAGTGCACACCATGATTTTTGCTACAAGTTACAGGGAAAAAAATTTTAAGTGCCTTGCTAGTATGTAAAAAAAATCACGGGAGGACGAGCCGAGCAGGTGAAGCAGCAGGAGGGAGGCTACGATGAAAAGGCCAGGGGCGGGAGGAAGGAAAACGTCGCTGGCAACATATAAAAGAGAGAAGAAAGATAACATTCACAATAGTTACGAGTACAAAGGTGGAGAGGATTGAGGTGATCCAGGAGGAAGAGGGGCCCTTCTCTCCCTTCTTGACAGATGTCTATAATAGCCTGCCAACGTCGCTTGCTCCATGCGTGCCCTCGCTCGCGTGTGTGTGCGCCGTGTACTTGCACCATGGTGGGAATACCAGGTGGAACTGTCCGATCGCCAAAATTCGTGCCCTACTGCGCAGCTGCCTATGACATCACGCGAGTTGCAAGGGACAGAAATCTAGCACAAGTCAGTACACATCTGACGTCCCGCAAGTGCACAAGCCAGTAGGCTACACGTCCCGCGTGTAGTCGCCGGTGCCCGCACGGCCGCAAAAACTCTTCAACTTAACTCATCATCAATTGAAAATCATTCAGTCAAAAAATTTTACTATATGTATTAATGAAGTGTCCTAGCAAATAATAAATATGGTAGTTTTGTTTATGTAAATTATTTCATATTTAAAAAAAAATATATATATTTTAACAATGTACTGTTAACAGCTGACAGAAAATTGCAGGGAAACTACATCGAGAAACTTTTTGATTTTCCAAGATATATGGGGGGTACCAGAGAAAAAAAAAAATTAAAATTAAACTCTAAATATAATTTTTATACCCTCTTTGGGGAGTTGCGATATGCGCAGCAATTTTAGTGGCTGGTAGAAGACAGATCATTTCAGATGCTGCGTTCGATATTAATGACCCAATCTGAACTTCTCCTTCGATTTATCTGCACTGCACTTCCTATTACATTTAAATTTTATTACTTATAACTTGTTTCATTTTTAATGTTACCAATTAACGTATATTAAATCAGCTCGATAATTATAATTTTTTTTATATAGGTATAATGTTCACGGTCTTCATCTTAGAATATTTATCAAGTAAATAAATTACAGTTATGTCATTAAAAGTTTTTTTTTTTTAATTTCAATACTTTATAGCAACACCGTAAGGCCATAAATTAAATTATTAGTGTATAATATTTTGCAACCCATCGGAACATATGTAGATATTTATTGACACATTGATTGGCAAGGAACAAAAGAGGCACAGCCAAAACAAGGTCGCTCCCCACTCCGTGCAATGCTGATAAAGAAAACTGTGCCCTGTGCATGCGAGAGCGCAGTTGTTCCTTATCACGACGAGCAACGACATCACGGCTGCTGGCCAAGTCGTTCCTCTGCCGTTCCTTGGCACGTCTATGAGTCATACGCCACGTACGCACGAGGCAGCAGGCAGTTGCGCGTGCGCTAGGGCAGTCTTTTCTTGTCACTGCAAGGAACGACATCGCTGCCGCTAGCCAAGTCATTCCTCTGCCATATCTTGACACGTCGACAAGTAGACTGCGTTACAAGTGTCACATAGGCGCGATGCAGACTCATAGGAACTGTGCGCGTCATGTTGACACGAGGCAGACATTCCTTGTAATGTAGGTCGTAGACAAGGCCAGATGGAAATTTTGTGGAGAATATATTTTTACAGTACGTATTTGTATGGATGAAACAGATATGTACTTATGCACTACAAAATACACATTACTTACTTTACATTGACATTAACCAAGTGGGGTAGTAAATAATAGTAATTAAAGGTTAAAATTGTTCAGAAGATTGAAGATTGAGTAGAAAGAGTCCCTCCATAATTAATTACACAAAAAAATCTTAACATTTACTGAATACTATACTTATAGTAGAAACTTTCGTGTGTGGAAGAAACTACACACACCACATAGCCATGTGAAGTTTTTTTTTGCTGCTTGCTATATGAATGCATTTTATCTCACTGGCAGTGTTACACTCGCATGAAATGTTTGCCATTATTTGTTATTGCAAACAATTTCAAAATGTAAAAAACAAACTAGATAAACAGTATAAATAATGTATTTCATGTAATATTGTGTTTTAAATGCCACTAATATGCACTGACGCAGAATTCAGCGGTGATAAAATGTTCAACACAGTCACGGACTTGGAAGTGACACCCAATCTAGTTCCGAGATTTGGAATGTTCTGTATTACATCGCGACAAGGGTCAAGGTGCCTGCATCCTGTTTCTCTTGCTCCACGGAAGGAATGATGAGCACTTGTAGTGACTTTGCAGCTTCTGTAACGCCCTGTCGCTCTGAGAGCCCCGTAATCGTTTCTATGTTGCAGTCACAGGAAATATCCCCCATCCCTAGTGTGTGAAAGTAGTGTGTTATCTTCGGCGAAAGGACCCATTTGTTTTTACTTTACAGAAAATGCAAACATCAAGAACTGATTGAGTTCAATGTGGACAAGTTTGACATGCATTGTACAGAAGTTCTGGCAGGACCAAGAAAATAAACATTGCAAACGAGAAAATGAAACAAACAGGAAACGATGAACATTCTAGGAAGAGTCTATGCAGCGTGTGATTAAGGTTACGTTTTTTTGTTTCAGATGTTACAAACGGGGGTAATGTGTATAAAAGCCTTCTCAAGATAATTTCAATACACGCACGGTGAAATAATGTAAAAATTGTTCGCTTTCACCCGCAGTTTTAAACTGCGGTTTTTTTTGGCAAGGCCTATATTGGAGTTTTTCTTGTTTTCAATTTTGAATAGTAAATTTTAATAGTGCAGCTTATATTTGAGGGCTACTTATTTTCGGAACAATAAGGTACATACATATATTTAATCTGTAATACCTATGTAATTAAGAATCAAACAAAAAGTTTAAGTATTATAATCACTAGTTAATCAAACAGAAAATAAACTTGTCAAATAAGTATTCTTTATACAAGGGCCAAGTCAGAAAAAACTACATACGGTATTTAGAATTGCAGCATTTTTAATATAAAAAAAAAACTGTGTGCTTCTAATTATTTACAAAGTCGTACCAAATATTAGTCAGGTACAGTTAATTCATATAAACAACAAAATTTACATGACAAATACAGAGAAAACCGTCACTTAAAACCAAAGAGAGAGAAAGACAGAGGACATGAGAGGAGAGAAAGACAGCACCATTTTCTCAATGGTTTAAGAGGTTATTTTCCAGCAGTCTTCCTGTGCCAACAGAGGTGTTGTTTTATTGTGGTTTTTGAGGTGTTTAGTGTGAGGCAGGTACAAATTTTCATAATGCTATTGCAAAAACAGATTCACTAACATTATGTACTATAAATTAAAATATTTATCTCCAAACTAACACAACAAACAACATTTTATATTAAACCATCACCCGGGAGAATGCATGTATTGCTTTAAGAACAACATACTACAACATTACGTAATAGAACGTATGTACCGTACATTGGTGACTCGTGGGCTGGGCGACCCAGGCGGCCGCCCAGGGCACCGGCTCAAAAGAGGCGTCAAACTGAGTGAGGTCAACAACTTGACCTGCTTTTAAACATACTGTACGTTTAAAAATTTTTAAATTCTTCTTAAGAAATTTTAGTACTAAACTAGACCCCCGATTTTACAAATACTCACGGTTCCTCTCATCGCATTCGTAAATTCGATAGCGGCTTATTTTGCATTCCCCCCCCCCCGCTCTCAAACACTTTTCCGACCTTAACGTAAAATTTTTAAATTGCATTTTTTCTGCTAAGTGTCTCTAGTCAGGCCCCAACTTCCGTAGCGTTTTGCGAGAAATTAATTAACGTAATCATGTAAACATAAATTGATATCTGATATCAGTAACCAGACGTCACACTGTTGAGCGGTAGATAAAACCGACCCTTGTCCCCAAATAATGAGAAAAACCAGTGTGCCGTCTGGAGGAGGCAGAGGGTGTCGGAATTAAAACTAAAAGAACTGCAGGGTACCGAACACGTACAGTAAATAGTTCCGATGCGTAACAGTACTTGGGCGCCACCTGGTCTGTGCCCTGCCCGGCCAGGAAGGTGTTTGTCAATCTCAGGGCGTAGGGGTACGGTGACGTGCCTCTACTTCCTCCGGCGAGTTGAGCAGGTAATGTTAATGATGTCGAGGATTTAGGCGCGTGGCGGACTCGGACGGAAACACTGACGGACACAATTCGAGGGTTGTGCCTCACGACCCTTCCCTTAGGACCTATATGAAGACCAGTTCCTACCACACATGCGCGTACTCTCACTTCCAGAGTATCCCACGACGTCCTTCCCACCACAGCGCTGAACCACAACTGCCTGCCGCCAAAAGCGGCAGATGCTCTCTCTCTTTCTCTCACAAGGAGGGAGCGGAGAAACCTCTGTGCTTGGGCAAGATTGGGCTGACCCTACCAGGTCAGGGACCTGGTACGACGACACCAGATTCCGAGTGTCTTCTCTCGAGCGAATAGCCCGACTTCCTTAGAATTTAATGGAAAAATAATGCAAGTGATAGTTAAAATATAAATTTATATCAATACTGTAGGCAGACGTCTTACGGTTAAAAGAACACTGCGAAACAATAGATATGACTGACACTTGTCCTAAAAAAATAAAAATACCGAGCCGCCGAGTGCCTTCTCACAAGCGAATAGCCCGATTTGCGTAGCGGTTAATGGAAAAAAAAAGTAGGCATTCCTTACTAGCTCAATGCCCTTGTAAATTATTCACAAAGAAAGAAGGAAAAAGCTGATGTATTTATTCATTGCGCTGTTTTATATAACTTAACGTCAAAACAATCCCTCGACTTTTGATGAATTGTACACAAACATAGATATAAGTAGCATGCAGAGCGGACAGATAGCGCAACTGTATGAACGTTCACAAGATAGCTGATAGATAGCGGCACCGTAGTATATACCGAAGTTCAACGTTCCAAATACGCCAATTTTTTGACGTTCTTACCTAAAATCGTCCAGAATTACACGTATCAGTGGTTCGCATTCACAGCCAGCATATGCGGTAAAAATAAATTAGGAGTTCCGGGATTACGTAATACACGAACATCTATTTATTTTACAAGTTCGACATACCCATAGTGGAGACAAACGTTTCTACACGTGGACAATAGGTAGCACTACCTATTATTGTGCTCACTTGTGAAATGCACGTTTTACGACAGGCAGTAATGCACTGTCTAAGCAAATTATGCGCCAAGTTAATTGTTTTAAGTACATATGGTGTTAATACAATAAAAAAAATAATTTCACGCTATTATTTATAGTGTTTGTGTAAAAATGTAAATACATTCAGCGAGAGAGATATAAGACATCGTGAAACAGCCTATGCGCTGGAACTTTGCGGCTATAGTACAACCTCAAGATAGATTCTAATACGTCGTAGTTGATGGAGACAGGTCAGCCAGCTAGGCACAGGCGCCGCCACGCGGTTTTCAAACTGTCACTGCGACATTCTTGATCAGATTTAAGCTACTGTACTTCTGTTTTATTTTCAATATTGTGACTTAACCAAGTAATAACTAGCAAGGTGTTGAAATTGACAGAGAGTTCATCATTAAAGTAAAATAAAGCCCGATAAAATATACGTAAATTGAGGGTGGAAGGGAGTGGAGCCAAAGAGCTATTTGTACCACCCTGCTCAGGTGAAATGTTTATCTTAAGCAGCCCAAGTTTATGTATGCAGTAAAAGGAAATACTGTACCATATATGTAGTCTGTTCATGGTAAACTGTAAGCCTCCGAATATAGTGCATGCAGCTACTGCACATAATTTAACATTAACAGTTACCGTATTTGTCGGCATATAGGACGACCCCGCATATAAGACGAGTCATGGTTTTAAAGGTACAAAATCTTGAAAAAAAGTAAATTACTAATTTTGAAATTCCCGACAGAAAAATATTTTTTTCCTTTGCCAGAAACATTAAAAATTTAGTTGAAATATTTTCAATGCATTTATTACTGTCAAATAAACATCATAGTGGACACATAAACGAATAACATTGGCTTAAACTGCTCTCTGCGTGCCCAAGAGCCAAGGAAATGCACGGCGGCGGCCGGCGATTATCTCCATTTGCCGGCAGGTGTGCGCGACTTGGCAACGCCGGACTGAGGCACGCCGCGCACTACATGGCAACACCGGGCAAGTACAGCTGCTTGCAAGGTCATTGCATTCCTGTGCGCTATTGTCCGCCAGCCTAGGACTAGACGGTAGACACGTGAATGTGTGGTACGGTACCTAGATCCTCGTTTTTTCGACCAGAGAGTCTTGTGCTTACGAAACAAAGGATGAAAGCATGAGGACCTAGATCCTTGTTTTCTCCGCCCGAGAGTTGTAGGCTGGCGAGACAAAGTATCTCGGCACGCGCTCGCATCGATCGCAGCTTCGCTGCGAGGAAGTGTCCTTTATTATGAATGACGCTCATCAAAATTTCGTACCGTAAATTTTATTAAAACAAAACGGGGCACCAGTTTTAATTTGTGACGAAAAACTTAATTCCTTGAACCATCATACAACTCCACAGTTTATAGCTTAGCTTTGAAATGATTTTTGGTTACCAAAAATTTTTGCACCCTCATATAAGACGAGTACCAATTTTTGAAGGCCAAAAATATGTAAAAATTATTGTCTTATATGCTGGCAAATACGGTAATATACTCCAACTCATTTACACATGGAAATTGTAACACAAAAGTAATATGTATTGTAAACCAGAGACCAAAGAAAACAAAATTTCTACGGTCATGTACAATGCAAACATAATATCAAAGTGGTTAACAACACAGTGTAAATTTTATAACCAATTTTGATAATTTTTTGTTACAAAACATGTGAGTTTGACTTGTACTAAATGGCTGCTGTAATTCTAGCTATGAAATACAGAATAACTCAGCCTTCTTATCCACACAGCTTTAATCTATTGCTATGAAAAATATTTTTAAATATGTTGAAGAGTTAATTTAAGTTATGTATACTATTCAAATGACAACCCCCTTAACTGTTTTGGTTGTTATGCTGGCACCAGTAAACATACTACTGTATTTACCCGAATAGAGGCCGACCTCGATTCTAGGCCAACCCCCTATTTCTATTTAAGTTTTATTGAAAAATAAGTTTTTACTCTTACCTCAGTTCAGGACTTGTTAATATTTTCACAGCAAAAATAATAGTATACAAATCAACAACATTTAATAAAAATTAACTTTAAGTCTAGGCTTTATAAACAAACAAAATTCACGTCTCCAAAACAAAAATTAACACACAGTTTCAATAGCACTAATAAACAAAACTTTTTGATGTCTTCTCTTGTAGAAAATTTTGAGTTAATCACCACCACCACCATCATCGTCATCATCATCATCATCATCAACTGCCTACAAATCACTGTCGCCATCATCACTCTCACTGTCATCTTGCCCTTCATTCCTTTCCTCAGGATCTTGCCACAATACATTATCTTCTGAACCATCCATGGCATTGGAAATACAACATTTCTTGAAGCCCTTTACGATGCTCTCACTTGTGATGTGATTCCATGCTGCCAGGATCAATTGGCCACGTATGGCTACTGATGACATTTTGATTTTGCCTGTAGGGGTCAGTTGGTGGTTTCCTGACAACAACCAGTCATTGTAGTATTTCCTTAGTTGGTCTTTGAAGGGCTTACTGACCACAACATCAGGACTTGCAGTTGTGAGGTCATACCACCTGGGATCATTGTTCAACTTCTCCAGCAGACTGGCTCTGTAAGATGCCCTCTGAATTAATCCAAAACAAGCATACCCCTTTTCTTTAGTAATGCACCCGGCCGCTTGTCCCAGACAACTTTAAACCAGTCAAGTACCAAACCTTGGTTCATTCATCCTTTCTCTCGACATTTAAAATCACTCCACGAGGCAGATTTTCCTTGGGTATAGTTTTGCGGCGCAAAACTACATATGGTGGCAATTTGCGGCAGTCAGCAAACACACAAAGCATCACTGTAATTCTTGACTTCTCGTTACCAGTGGTTTTAACTATCACAGATTTAGCACCTCTCTCGTTCACTGCTAGAGGGCATGTCAAAGTAAACTGCAGTTTGGTATGCCTTCCCCATTTGGCCCAATAGATACTGCTGAAATTTAACGAGCTTCTCACTGAAGTCGGAGGGGAGTCTTTGGGCCAAAGAAGTCCTTTGTCGCAAGGAAAAACCTATACGCCGCACCATACTGTGATGCGTCTAGGCACCTGGATGATGAAGCTACATTGCCGTCAACCTTTTAATATCCTGGTCACTGCACCAAAAATGTGACACGTCTATGCGTCTGGATGCTGAAACTACATTGCCGTCAACCTTTGAATATCCTGATCACGGCACCAAAATGTGACGCGGCGAGGTGGATGAATTAAGATACTTTACATTATTGCTAGTGGCCAGTTGTGATCGTATAGTGGTCCACAAGAATCTATTTGCAGCAGTCTACTCAAAAAATTAAAAGCTTGTTGGCGTGACTGTTTTATTAAATAACTGTAAAAAATTCAACTTTACATACTGAAAGTTTTAGATTTCAGACGCTCCTGGGAGAGAACAGCTCAACCCCAAAGACATAAGAGATTTCAAACAAAATTTCAAAAGACCAAACCACGCCACAACATCTTAATTATAACATCCTCGCGAACGCGCGAGCCTTCCTCTGCGACTAAAAGAACTGAAAGATTAACTACTAAGTGTACATAGCAGCTCCGCCAACCTCGCTCCCACACAGCCCGCGAACCGCTCAAAACATCCATCTTCGTCCGCGACTAGACAAGTAAAGATGGCCGACCCCGCGAAGCTTGCTCTCTCCCTGCAGCGCCTCTAGCTGCCACCCAGCGCACCAAGGTAAAAACGTAACTGAAAACTTAAACTAAATTAAATATAATAATAAATTACAAACTTTATACATCTAAACAACCTGTAGAGTGAAAATATTTTTCTGAAAACCATAATTATATTTTAATTTACAATACATTTTTTAATAAATTTGAATTGCATGTCCTTTCATTGGCCCAAGCCAGCCCACGCAAACATATTACCGTCTCTCGCACACTCAACGAGCGGCGGCGCACGTGCACTTCGTGAAAAGTAAAAGTATTAGAAAAACTGTAAAATATAAATTTAGCGATTCCAAGAACTGGGTAGGCACATCTGTGCCATCCAACAGAACTAGCCAACAATACACCCAGCCTGGAGTTATAGTAATAAGTAAACTGCAAGTGATAATATTAAATTAGAATACAAAGTTGCGTCAGCTTAAATAAAACAGATTAAATATAAAATTGAACAATTTCAAAACTGATACAGATAAAATACTGTAGCGGGTCTCCGCTAACTGAAGATGAAGATAACTTTACCATCGTTGTTGACATAACCTCTGACGTGGCCGGTTGTGATCGTATAGGTTTGCTGTATCTACATGAAATTAAAAACCTGTTGGCGTGACTGTTTTTATTAATTAACTTAAAAAAAAAAAAAAAACAACTTTACATACAGAAACTCTAGGTTTCAATCATAATAGTCTTCATCATTGTCTAAGCCTGACGCTCCCAGGAGAGAACTGCTCAACCCCAAAACTTAAAAGAGAAAAATTAAAACTAATTTTCAAAGTTTGAAACACGCCACGACATCTCAACCATAATGTTCTCGCAAACGTGCGAGCCCTCCACTCTGTGATACCAGCACAGAAAGATTAGCTACGTATTTATGTGGCTGCTCCGCCACCTCGCTCCCACATAGCCCACCAACCGTTCCAGACCGCCATCCTCGTCCACGTCCGAAAACCAAGTCAATATGGCCGACCCACCGAAGCTTGCTCTCTCCCTGCAGCGCCTCTAGCGGCCACCGAGCGCACCAAGGTAAAACGTAACGGAAAATTAATATAAAATTAAATATAATAATAAATTATAAACTTTTATACTTTTAAACAACTTGAAAAGTGAAAATATTCTTCTGAAAACCATAATTACATTGTTTTATACAACATAAATTCAAGTAAATTTGAACCACATGCCCTTTCATTGGCTCAAGCCAGCCCGCGCAAACATATTACTGTCTCTCTCGCACACTCAACGAGCGGCGGCGCACGTGCACTTGATACGACATGTCTCGTGTTTCCTGTCTACTTCGACGTAATAAATTTACGTTGTTTCACCTACCTGTTCTGAAGACATCTTGGATGAGCACCGTTTAACCGGCCAGCTGTCTCCCGGCGGGGCGATATGCGTTCGTCCAGAGTCAGCTCCACAGACAAAATGCCAGAGCATTACTACGAACGTTTGGGTGACAAGCCTGCCGCTTGGAGCGCTGCCTGCACGGCATCTCGGAAGTTGAAACCTAAATTTTTCCTAATGCCGGAAGTACTTTTGTGGACTTTATAAATTCTATTTTGATTTCAATACTACGACAATTTGAAATGAGCAATTGTTATTGGCTCAGACATTTTTTGTAACTGTATAATGTGTGAGGAGTGGGGTTAGCCCACAGTATAAAGTCTAGGGGAGTAGCTTCAATTGGCAAGAAGCTACTCCTGGACTATCCGCCCGTAAGTAGAGTTTAAATTACTCTAAGTAGCCATGTTGAAAAGTTTAAAGGTTAGGGAATTCGTTTCACATGGAGACTA
>PNEQ01021974.1:0-16497 GCA_003012365.1 Medauroidea extradentata | reverse complement strand
TGGAAAAAATGGAAAAGATACAATTAGTACCTCTGAAGTAAATAAGATAAAGTTTTTACACTTTATCTATTCTCAACCTGGAGAAAAAGTTATTACACACAACACACACACACAAACAAAATTGCAGCCCATTAAGAATACTATTAATTATAAATTATGTTCCAAGATAAAAACAGAAGAAAGAAAATAGAAAAACTAATAGATGAACAAAGAAAAGAAGCCTTTACAGCAGAAAAGAAGTGAAAGCTGTAAAGGGGCATTTTAACGTCATACCCAGGACAGATTCACTGACTTTCTGCTACCTCAGCACAATTTTCCCTGACTCACGGGGTTCCAAAACATATTTCCCTGACTTTCCCTGACCAATTTTATTTTCCCTGACTTTCAATGACTTTCCCTGACTTTCCAGGTCTGTGGGAACCCTGGTTAGTGGTTTGGCCTATGTACTCTGCATCACAGTGTTTACATTGGAGCTGGTTTATCAGGTTCGTTATAGCACAGTTGTAGTTACCTTGGATGGGATATGTGTGGTTTGTCAGTCTGCTGTTGAAGTGGGTAGATGGCTGATGAATGGTACAGGAACCACAGTGAGAACTGGTGCAGGGGTACGAGCCTCTGGGGTTAACTGTTTTGCTGGAGGTTGCAGTTTGTGGGAGTTTCGGACGGACTAGTTTGTTGCGGAGGTTGGGTGGACATTTGAAAACCAATCTGGGGGGCCTTGAAAACAAGTCTTGTGTCTCTTGTGAGGTAGCCAGGATTTTGTGTCTAGAGTTCAGTATGGTCTTGAGTTTGTTTAAACCTTTATGGTGATGGGGGATGTCAGAATTGGTGGTTTTGGTTTGTGTGTCTGTGTTAGTGATGGCGCATTGGATCTGTTTGTGAACAACTGGTTTGGGGTAACCTCTGTTTATGAAAGCTCTGGCTATCTGGTCACATTGTTTGTTTAGGTCATTCTCGGTGGAGCGTATGCGTTTTGCCCTTGTGGCAAGGCTGTAAGGTAGTGACTTTTTCGTATTGTAAGGGTGGTAGCTTTCAAAGTGCAGATACTGTAGGTTGTTGGTAGGTTTGGTGTGGACAGAGGTGTTGATGGTACTATTGTGGAGTGTTAGTTCCACATCCAGGAATATGGCAAACAGTTTCTCTCATCACAGGGCCCTCTCCAAGGTCTCTAATGACTCCATCAAACTGCTTACCCCAGAAAATCCCTCCACACCTGTACTGTACCTTCTGCCCAAAATTCACAAACCTCAAAGACCACTTCCAGGACGCCCCATTGTGTCGGGCATTGGTAGTCCCAATGAAAGAATCTCTGCCCTTGCGGACACACACCTCCAGCCCTGGGTACAGAAGCTACCATCCCACATCAAAGCCACTGACCATTTCTAGAACACCTCTCCAAACTCAGCACCATCCCTCAAGAAGCCTACATGGTAACCATAGATGTCACTGCTTTATACACCAACATCCCCCATGCTTCTGGACTGTCAGCTATTGAACACTACCTGAACAGAAGACCTCTGAACAGCAAACCTACCACCGCATTCCTTGTCAAAATGGTCAGACTCACGCTCACCAACAATAATTTCAGATTTCTCAACAACCACTTTCTGCAGATCAAGGGCACAGCAATGGGCACCCGCATGGCCCCTTCATATGCCAGTCTTTTCATGGGAAAGCTTGAAGAAAACTTCCTCGTTCACCAACCAATCCAGTCTCACTGCTGGACGAGATTCATAGATGATAACTTCAAGATCTGGACCTCCACAGAAAACTGCTTTACTGACTTCCTGAATAGCCTCAACTCAACCAGGTTTACAAGGTCATACTCAAAAACTGTTTGCCATATTCCTGGATGTGGAACTAACACTCCACAATAGTACCATCAACACCTCTGTCCACACCAAACCTACCAACAACCTACAGTATCTGCACTTCAAAAGCTACCACCCTTACAATACGAAAAAGTCACTACCTTACAGCCTTGCCACAAGGGCAAAACACATATGCTCCACCAAGAATGACCTAAACAAACAATGTGACCAGATAGCCAGAGCCTTCATAAACAGAGGTTACCCCAAACCAATTGTTCACAAACAGATCCAACGTGCCGTCACTAACACAGACACACAAACCAAAACCACCAATTCTGACATCCCCTTGGTTGTTCCTTACAATAAAGGTTTAAACAAACTCAAGACCAAACTGAACTCTGGACACAAAATCCTGGCTGCCTCACCACAGACACAAGACTTGTTTTCAAGGCCCCCCAGATTGGTTTCCAAACGACCACCCAACCTCCGCAACAAACTAGTCCGTCTGAAACTCCCACAAACAACAACCTCCAGCAAAACAGTTAACCCCAGTTTCCCCTGCAACAGTTCTCACTGTGGTTTTTCTTGCAATAGTTCAGAACTCGGATGCTGGGAACTGGCCCACCAATATATCATGAAATCAAGACAACCTCCAGGCCTCAATAACTCACTTTTCCTCCCCCTATTCATTGTAAGCTATCACAACCAGACCTACATTACTGCCCCATGTTTGAATTTCCCGCCGTGCTTACTTCGCCTTCTGGCCGCTAGGCTTACAGGTAAAAGAACACACACTTGCTGCTGGACTGCAGTGTGCCACGTCTTGCCGCCCGAGGAAGCCAGTTTAATACTGGTGAAACGTCGCGACCGTGCTTCCGCGGAAAAATGTGTCGTCCGTGTGTGTACCTATTTACAAGTATCAACTGTAAGTACTTGTACTTCTGTCACATTACTTCGTTAGCCTAGCGGCCTATTTCCCGCCATTCTTATATGTATATATTAATTTATTTATTCCTTATACTTAAATAACTTCTCAACTGCTGTACTTTTTTTGGTTGTATGCTTTGAGAGGTTTACAAAAACTACATCCCCCCTCCCTAACTGGACATTTCGAAGTTATTGTCTCATAATAAAAACTGTGCTAATTATTTTTCATATTTACATATGCATTGTTATGAAGCAAAAAATATCTCAATGTCTCAACTGGGTGGGTACATATCATGGGGTAAATGAAAACAAATGTTTGCTCTTTTTCACCTTTTTAGTGATTGAACATTGCATTGACTGAAAAATATGATACAATAAAAAAAAATGAACACTTACCTTTCTCAAATTTTTTCTCTTCTTCAGCCATCTTAGCTCGATAGTCACCAAATGTCATGTTCATTACTTGTCGTTTCTTCACTACAGATGCTGTAGTGCTCTTCAGAATGTTGACTGCACGAGATGTGTCTTTAGCTACAACATTAAGTAAAGTGGTTAGAAATATGGTAAACATACTGAAATAAGTTTCATTTAAAACAAGTTTTTAAAAACTGAAGTCACTTTATTCATGCCAAAACTAGATGGAAGCAGTACTTGTACTAGTAGAAAGTAGACTGGCTATGACACTGCCTCCTAACCCTCATATGAACCTAGAAGATAAAAACAAAAGTCCTCTTTAAAATTTAGACAGACCATTTTTCCACAATACTGTAATAAAATAATATTACTGAACTTAGACAATATTTTCCAGGTGAGGTTAAATACTAATTATATGGTTAATCAATTAAAGTCCAAATAGTAATAAAAATATTAAAATACATACCATGAAAAATATTCATAAGCCAAATATACTGTATTTCCATTACAAACATTGTAAAAATTCAAAGGTAGTGTGAGGGTCTAATTTTCAAAAACTGTGGTCTCTCGAACCTCACACTAATACTTAACAAAGTATAATTTTATTGTTTCTAGATTTTCCATTCTGTGTTTTAGAGAAATTAAGTGTAAAACTGATTAAAGTACAGTATGTTAAAGGACAAGATACATGAAAATACTGTTGGAAATAAATGAAAACATCTTCTCAAAAATGTTTTTTAAACTTCAGATTTGTTTACAGCTAAGATAAAGAGAATATTGCCACCCACGCTCAAAAATCTAGCTGTATAGTGCTGAATCTCCACAGAAACATGTTTTCAGGTGTGATTTCCCTAAACTAAACACGTTAAGCCAACTCAGGCACAGTTACCTATAGTCTGGCCCCGTAAAAATTATTCAATTTCTTGACAATTGTGCTGGCAATTCCGTGTATAGGTTATTCTGTGGGTAAAAGCACCGTCACTCAGATGTCAAATTGGTCAGTATATTACAATTTCCTATAAAATAAGAATGATGTTCGTATGACAACCCTCAGAAATGCCAAAAACTTTAGTTCTTATGTTGGACAGACTACACTATATCACTCATTTTGTTGAGTAAAGCTAGAGTGACATAGTTTCTTGGATGAAGTACAAGATTATCACAATTTCTGTACTGGAATTAAAAGTCCCTATTGCTGGTAGTGTTTTGATAATTGCAAGTGAGTACTGAAATAGTGTGTGCTTGTATGATAATGAAAATTTCATAATTTTTTTCTCTAAGTTTTTATATTAGTTTTGATTGTGTGTTAATATGTACACAGTTATCATTACTACAGCAATGTTTTGCTTGATTTTGCCAGGGGGCTGAATTAAATATCACCTGTTGGTGACGCAACACAAAATTTGCTCTATGCCGCACTGCACTGGGATTAAATATGCACCTTGCAAGGTGCAACTAGTTACGTGACCAGTGCAAAACCGCTAATAATTTTGCACCGCTCGCGCATGCGGAAACAACACATTTTAGCCTTCCACAAATGGCTGCCATGTTTGGCAACTGTGCTTCGTCACAATTGAGTGCCATGAAAACAATATGGGCTCTAGTAAAGATTTTATTTGTTTTGAGGGGAAATGGAAATTAAATTTGGTTTTACATGTCTTGACGCATCGTTGTACAACACAAAAAAGTCTGTTTCACTTTCTGTTGAACTGGTGACGAGACAATAGTGATTTAAACTTAAAATTGACAGCAAAAATTCCACACTGTAATATCGTTAGCGGTCTCAGAATTTAACACATTATGTATCTAAAATATGCCATAACACATTTGATATTTCACATAAACTGAATGTAATAATTTTGAACATGGCTTCGACTGAATGACAATGCAAGAAAATAATATAATGAAATAAATTTGCAGTAAACGTGGCCAATTATTCCCGGAAGTACTACTGTAATTAAAATAAAATATCATAAATGTTACTAGATAATTCACAGTTCAATCACAATCACTGTAGTGTTGGCACTTGATAAATATTTTAAGCCTAAATGCATGGAAGTAAGTTACGAATAAAACACATCATTTCACTCTTGCAGAACCTTCACTCAAAACTTGTAGAATATTTGTATTTTATCACGTCACCACTTTAACAGTTAATGAAACAGACATACAGTATATCCAAATCTTTAAGTTCTTACAAGAAACATTTCACTTTCAGGTTAAATAAGAATGTTACCATAGAATACATATGGCCATGGATTAAACACACAGGCGAGACGCACTCGGGACGTGGATAAACATGGGAAATCAGCTGAAGTGGTCCGACTGTTCTCAAATAGTTCCGAACAATTTTGTTACAAGGTTTCTTATTGGCCCTTGTATCTCAGAATGGAGAAATATAACTGCTGTTTCTCTGAGTGTCCCACCCATTTGCGTCTGTCGTATTTAATTCCACCTGCGTTGGTTGGTGCAAGTGCAGAGAAGTTTTTCTTGCTCAGTGCTGCGTCAGTGGAGTTATTTTAAGCTCATATTTAATTGGCCCCTTGTACTTAGACTTGTCAGTTTTAGATACATAATGTCAGATTGTGGAACAAACTGAGGCAAATTGCTGTTAGCTTAGTGCAATGATACGACTTCAGAACTTACATAACAGTAAACACTAAGTAGCACTGATAATTTCTCGAATTACCAAGAATAATGGAAGGGCATACAGGTATCAGTCGCCATATTAGCCTATTATATTTTTTATTTATATTTTTTAATTCAGGCAAGAAAAGTGTGAAATTTGTGACTGTTACATGAATTCTATTTACCTTGTGCACAGTAAATGTACAGCATCTGAAATTTTTATGTAAATTTAGGCTGCAATAAGTAAAACAATTTTACATTCTTAATTTGTTCTACTGATTCCGGCCCAAATATACGTTAAAAAGTTCAACTGCAATGCTTGTACTTTAGTGCAAGGTAAATACAATTCATGCTATAATAGTAAATTTTACACATTCCTTCTAAAAAAATTCTAACATGAAGACTTGATACCCCACCTTTACACGCGTGAATTGAACCAAGATGAGCATCTGTTGACTTACCTTGTTTGGCATTGAGCTTACTGGAAGACAAAGCAGTCTCTAGCTGCTGGACACACCAACATAACTCCAGTTCAAACTGCTGAGCTGCCTCACTGCTGAGTGCTACTGGAGGTAGTACAGGTGATTCTGCCTGGTTCTTCTTGCTGCCTGCCACCTGATCAACAGATACATACGCTATTATTATCACTTTATATGCTGTATACTCTATTTAAAATAAATATATTTACAAACCACTATTCTGACCGTCAAGAGGCTACCTGTGCAACTGGCATAGTTTCATGCAAAATTTAACAGTGGCATTATTCATAAGATACAGTAGGAACTTTTCAAGTCCTCTCCTTACTAGCCATAACTTTATAGGCTGCTTCCAATTAAGTAAATAATTTAGAAAATCTGGTTTCATTTTTTTAAGCCAATTTGTATTTTTTCTGACGTTTGGCATAAACATATCCTAAGCAATATTAAAAGTGGATGGATTGGATTGTAATAAACTAAAAAATTAACATCTGTGGCCACAATAACAAAAATTGTACATAATTGTTATTCTAACAACTAGTCTTTGTAAGTGCTCACTTTAGTGCAAACAGACCATAAACATTAATAACACTAAAAATTTCAATATGTAACAAGAAATTCAACTGCCCTTGAGAATAGCACATAAGTCAACCCTGATACAGCAAAAATTAATCTAAAATAATTTTAAGTTGTTATAACTACAGTTTCCGTAAAATTTCTTATTTTTTTATATTTTGGCATAAAGGTCACTAAGATTAAAATATAAAAAGGTTATACCAAGTAACTATGAATTGAAATTCACTTGGTAAAAACCATCTCCAACACCTGTTGTCTGCCACATGTAAGCCGGATATGCTACCAGCAGTGAGATAGCATGGTATGAGACATATAGCATATAGACAAAAAAACAGCAGCCACATATGTCTCAAAAACATTAATTAACACTGAATGTAATACACACAGCTCAAAACAATTAGGCCTAGGAGATTTGACGTAAATAATTAGAAGATGAGATTTCTGCTTAAAATGGAAGGATATGCTCATTATTGACAAGGGATGGAAAACTGTATTACTGTAATAGAAAAAAACAAACTCTACAACAACTGTTCTCTAGCATGGTGTCTGTCTCCCTGAACAGCCAACACTACGAAATACAGTTGATACTACTGCACGGCACAAAAATGATGTGAACATTGATAATACATGCCAGATATGCTCAACTGATCTCGGTAAGTCTTAAAGTGTAAGCTGACCAATGACCATGGCCTATGCATCATACTCTTCTCGTCCAGTATGTTGCCAACCAACTCAGCTCTGTGTGCACAGACATTATCATCTATGAAATGCAATAGTGATCACCAATGGCACAAACTTCCTCCTCACTGGTTTTGTCTGATACCCTAATTTACTTTAACACGTGGTATTATGAACAGTGTATTTAATAATTCTTAAGCAACATATTTTGTGATCAAGTTTGGCAAGTGATGAATGAATTTGTGGAGCACACAACTGCAAGGTCATAACCATTCATAACTATTTAAAAACAAAAATTTAAACACAAACACTCTAGGACAGGTAAAAAACCACATTAAAAAAAAATGCACAAGTAACAAAACCAACGTTGTGTGAAAATTTTGTTCATGTTATTAACAGACAAAAGCAAATATTATATAAAAAATTCAAGAAATACAGATTTCATGTATATTTATAGAGTGTATTCCAATACTGAATTGCAATTAACAGCCCACAACTAAAAATTGGTATTCAAAAATTTTGGTACTGACACAACAAAAATTTGGAACTCTATGAAGGAAAAATAGTCAACAAAATCGGTCATAAAACATACATAAAATCCTCTTGGAATATGTTGTTAGCTTCTACCTTTTTATTTATTATCACACTAGCTAACCCGACAGATGCTGTCTTGTCTTAATGATGACTATTGAAATTGAATTGTTATAATTAACGTCGATAAATAAATCTCAAGGGCATTCGCTATTTTTATTCTTTTTTTTTCGTTCGTTTTCTTGAAAATCTATGTTTTTCACATGGCCAGTTATAGTCGCCTGTTCCTGTGTTGGAATACCAACAAAACTATTTATATACTAGGAATATTGTATACCATAAAGTATTAAAATAATAAACACACTTTTTTTATTAATTATAACAATCTGATTTCAATAGTCATCGTTAAGACAGGAAGCATGTAGACAAAATTATGGAAAACAATGTTGGTATTTGTTTAGCATCCTCAAGACGTAATGGCTCTGGACCACGGTCGTAGAAGAACAGGTCTGGACACTTGCCTATCAAACAATGTATTTTGCTTGACCCCCTTGTTGTTTGGCTGTAGTTCGTCAAGTTACCGAGAATGTCGTTGTACTTTTTGGCGCTGTAAACCGGGCGGTCCGACTCAAACTCCGACCACTTTTTCCCATTGTTAAATTTATTAAGTAAATAAAGATTGCTGGAGCCTTTTCTTAAATTGTGAGCGAAGGAAGTGTTTCATAAATTGATAAAAAATATGTTTTATAATCTGTTTATCTTAGTGGAACGGAAGTAGGCGGAGTTTGAGTCCGACCGCCGTAAAAGCAGCGCCAAAAACCTATAGCATTGTCGTGAATTTAGTGAACTACAGCCAAACAACAAGGTGGTCAATTTTCTAGGCGAGTGGTCAGACCTGTTCTTCTACTGCAGTGCTCTGGACTAACCGTGATGTATGTTTTCTTTATTTATTTTTTATCAATAAAATAACTCCGATCGAAGCATTTGTTTTCAACTATATTCAGATTTTTTACATCCTCTTTATCAAATGTTTATATTGTCCAAAGCGCTAAGGTTAAATTAGAAATAATATTATATGGCTGTTAAGAACGCCTATTCTTAAATTTTCTAATTTTCCGCGCAATTTACAAAATTTTTTTTTTTAATAAGAACTTTCTCCTGACAATAACAAACACAACAAAAATTTTAAAAATTGTGAAATTGGCCAGCTGTTCACGCGTGATGGCGTGACCAAGGGAAAAAGGGATTCATTTTTATATATGTAGATTTGATTGCTAATTCACATCAGAGATTCTTACAATGTAATAAAAAAATGTGAAATTTTTATTTAAAACCTAAAAACTTTGCCACGGTTTGTTTCATTACACAGACATACACAAAATGTTTCTGAAATACTTTTGCCATTGGCGTGCACGGAAGTCACTTTTTTTTTTGGAAAAAAAAAGGGGGGGGGGGAAATTATGTCCAATGGCTGATATGCTGATCGTTGCTTTAAATACGGAGATCCAGGGCTGGTCACCTTGGAAGTTTTATTTCAAGGTGCAAAATGGAGGTTATTAAAGTCTTTTTTCCTCTCATAAACAAACTTTGAATATAGGCCTACCACTGGTAGAAAGACTAACATGTTTATAAAATATTAATTTTTATAATTTTCTTTGGGGGAGGGGGGACAATTCCCTCTAAATAATTTTGAGGGATATGTCCTTTATTTGTATAATAAACACACACAAACTCCACTTACACACTCGTTACGAAAACATACAACACGCCATACGTGCCACTTGTGAGTAATCTGTGTATGCAAAATGACTGGCATTACATTACTGCACCCGGCATGTAAGCAAAACACACCATGCATAATGTAACTGGGTGTACAACTGCAAAACATGTGTGTGTGGTGCACAAATGAACTGATCAATCATGGTTAGAGTGATATTTTAGAAGGTTGTATTCATAACCTACAAACAAATTAGTACAATGTCGCTAAATTATTTGAAGATCACGCCAGCAGTAACATTGATATGTCACAAGTGTACCACTGACTTGTGTGCAGTAAGAAAAAAACCTACACTTACAAGCTAGTATGGCTGTTTGGTTATGATTTGGAAATGTACCTCAACACACTTCGTAAACACATTTAATAACTTGGACTCACATTTGGGAGAGCACAGCTTTGATTCCCGGTCTTGTCATCCTGCTTTCAGAGACCACTCCAGAAAATGCTGCTATGAATCCTTAACAAAGGCCATGGCCGATTCCTTCCCCAATTTCTCTTGCTTAAGTAAATTTGTACATAACTTAAATATCTCTAATAACCTTGCTGTCGATGAAACATAAAGCCCAACACTTTGTGTCAACAGTCAAGTACGCTTGGTTACATCTTTCTTTGTCGGTCTTCGTCTTCTCAGTGATTGGTTTATCATTGTTAGTATTGTTGGTGCACATTATTTAGTTGGTTGGTCTGTCAGTTTTGTTTGTTATTTGAAATAACTCTTTATGAGAAATGAATGTGTTTTTGACTACAATTGATTGTTTTTATTAACTTGTGAGTTTTCTGTAACAACACTAACTCTGCTATGGCATATGTCTATCATGATAATTCATTGAGTAGGTTACATCAAATTGCACAAAACATTGAATAGACCATTAACTTCAACACAAAGTTAATACACAGTATCACTGCAAGAGCCGTCAGACCCTCCCAAAAAATACCAGTCATCCAGCAGATTGAGTCAAATGTATTAAAGATTCTTGCTAGCACATCCTCTTTAGTATCAACAAGTGTGTTATACACTAGGCCTAATGATTCAACATGTCCCCAATGAAAATATCAAGTAGCGTCACGTCAAGCGAATGTGCAAGCCAGCAAATAGGCCCACTTCGACCAATCCAGTGGTCAGAATATGCCATGTCCACGTATGAGTGCACATTCTGGGCAAAATGTGCTGGGGCGCCATCATGCAGAAGCCACAAATGTATTTGCATGTCAAGTGGAACACCTTCCAGGAGCTGTGGTAGCATATACTCAGGGAACCAAAGGTAAATAACAGCATTAAGTTGTGGAGGAAGACAGAATGGCCCAATTAGATGGACTTGCACGGTACCTGCACACATGTTTACAGAAACTGTTGCTGATGGCTTAGTACGTGGGTACTGTGTGGGTTCTCTTCTGCCCACATATGACTACTTACTACTAGTATTAAAAATTACATCACGTGTCAAGCACGCCTTGTACGTCCACAGTACAGAGCTAGAGAAACATAGTTGAGTATTATTACACTGTTGTAGGTACCATTGAATGAATCGTAGCCGACGAGGATAATTGTCCCGACCTGCCACATGTACCATATGCAAGTGATATGGATATGATTGTTGCTCATGAAGAACATGTAGGCCTATCACAGTACTTTGGTTGGCATTCATTGCATTGGCAATGGCTCGAGAGCTGGTGGATGGTGTCTCTCCGACGGCATCAAGGATCCCTTCTTCAAACCGAGTGGTATACACTTGACGTCCGTGCCCTAAATATTGCTTCCATTTACGACAGTTCCCCATCCCGTATGCGCTAATCGATGGCAGCAAAGGTATAGAGTGATGAGGTACCTGCCTCATGGAAAACTTATTTGAATACATTATACGTACTTTTATGCCACATCCCTGTGCTGCACTATACAATAAATGCATGTCTGCTAGTTCCGCCCACGTATAACGATTCATATTGCAACAACGGCACACAAAAAACTGTACAGACATGATGGTGTTAGCAGTGTCAATTAAGTAATATGCTTCCTTCATCCTGTGTGTGTGCCAAGCAAGTGTGTGCTGTAGCAGTCTAATTGGCACGTCAGTCAGCAGGTTTACGACCTAAATGTACACACAGGTATGTAACAGCTGTTTACAATACAGGTTGCCTTCCAAGGAGGCGTTAACAAGGCATTGTCTGATGTACTTAAGAGTGCATGCGAGGTACGTAACGTAATGCCAACCATCATGCATATTCTTCGCAAATTACACGCATGATGTGTTGTAATTTTCTGTAAGGAGTATGTAAGTGGATTTTGTCGGCGCTTTTCAGACAAAATTCTGATGTTTTACAATTACTCAATGAAATAACGCACATTCGTAATACCAAATAAACCATTTAGGAAATTACTCCCTTAACTACTACATGACGTAACATTAATAGCACCCATTGTAATTGAAACGTGAAAAGTGCAGTGTACATAGCCATGTAATATGACTGTTAAACGAAAACATTGCCCGTCCTTCACCAAAGATCCTAAGTTTCATGTGTTGTGAGTTGCCTACCTGAAAGGCGAGTAACTTTCTGTTTCCAGATTTCTCGAATACAGTTCACCTGAGCACGTTTGGGCTAGAGGGCCATTTTTTGTTACAAATGTCTCAATACTCAAAAAAAAATTTCTTCAAATGTTTGACTTACCAGACACAACAAAAGTTGTTGCATGCAATACAATGGTAACCATCCCTGTTATTTACGTAATGGCATAAGGGTTGAATGAGCATTTGCTGTGGGACTACAGATCTCAATAACATAAAACTACATTCTAGGTTTTGCACTTTTCATTCACATTTTTTTCCAATTTTTTTTCCCCAGAAAACACTGTTTCAAATTTCAACAACTTATTGCTCTTTTAATATTCCATTTCGGTGCTATTTATTTAATTACAAGCATCGCATATACCTCAATACATACTGAGAGTGATTTGTCCAGAGAGAGAAACATTTTCATTAAGAATTACACCTAAAAAACAGACAAACTAAGTCATATTACAATAACCACAAAACACATACAATTATGAAGTCAGGATTACATATAACATACAATCAAAACAAATACAAACCTAACAACATGTTTCAATTATATAATTTCACTTGTTTAGTTTCTCATTTATTGAGTAGAAAGTTTCTTTTATCAAATAATTAATCCTTCAGGTTCTTTTTAAATTTTTTGCTGTTAATCAGACTTTTTAAACTTGCTGGTAATTTATTTATTAGTGTAGTACCAGCATAATCCGGACTTAATGAGTATTTTTGGGTTCTGTGTGATACAACATTTAATTCACTAGCCGGTCTAGTGTTGTATTTATGAACACTGCTATTTGTGTCTTTAAAAATATTTTTAACTTAAAAAAGAATGGTGTAATAAATATAAATTGATGGAAGAGTTAAAATTTGTAGTGATTTAAACAAATTCCCACATGAGCATTTACTGTTGCTTTTTGTTATAATTCTAATTATCTTTTTTTGTAATCTAAATAAATTAGCTATTTTTCCTGAGTTCCCCCAGAAAATTACCCCATAATTCAAAATGGAATATACATTTGCAAAATATAAAGTTTTTTCAGCTTCCAAACTCCAAAGTGCAAGTGTTTTTTAATGTGAAATAGAAAACAAAAAGAACTTAACTTTTTACAAAGTGTTTGTAGTTGGTAATTCTAGTTGAGTGTGAAATCAATGGTAATTCCCAAGAATCTTGTCTTCTCTACCATCATTAACTGTTTTTATACACTTTTTTTTTCATGACTAAAGATTTATCTATATTAAGTACCAATTTATTAGTCTTAAACCAATGTTGCATTATAACTATTGTTTGTAATGTTTTATTATTTAGATCATTCTTGTCCTGACTCTTTACAAGAACGTTTGTATCATCAGCAAACATAACTGTACTACCAAGATCAATACTATTAGGAAAATTGTTAATAAAAATTATAAAAAGCCAAAGGTCCAAGTATGGAGCCCTGCGGTGCTCCCACTTTAACCTTCTGAGGTTCTGATAAGTAACTTTCTAAGTAATTACTGGAATTATACATAGAAATTGAAGTCATTTGTATTCTATTACTTAAGTATGATCTCTTACATGTTTTCTTCTTAATTTTTCATAACTTATAACCTCCTGGAAATGGTCAGTATTTTTCAGACTCGCCCTGTAGCGTATAGTTTGTTTGCAAGATCTCAGTCAACTGTGATTGGCAGCCAATTAACATGTTTGTTTATTGTAAAACTCAGGTCCAGAACAAACATGGACTTATTCTGACACCTAGGTAAGGCCCGTTCTGCAGTGACACAGAAGACTATACGTACCGCGCTTTCACAAAAAGTAACTATCTCCAAGCGTGTTATTCAATGGGATGTACAAGAACATGGATTCACATGTGATAAAATAAGAGAGTTCGTCTACTCCAACTCCTACGTATGTGTGCTTCCGTGCAGCTAACAGCATTTGAGCACTTCGCCTTTCCCAACCCAGCAATTTTTGCTAACATTTTTACACACTGAGTGATCACAATTAACCATTAAAATCACCTTCATGCACTTTACTTGCAACTATAAATTGTAACTGAAACACTATGGAACTCTTTGCATAATACACCACTTTAAAATTAAATATACAAAAAAAGTTCAAGTGATTTGTAAATACTAGGCTACCTGAATTATATAAAGTAAAAATTATGTGGCTGTTAACAGTTCTACCTCCAGTGAAAATTCCCAAATGGCCTGGCTGTACTATTTATAACATACTGAAACAATTTAAGTTGTTACCTATATAATTTTTTCACTAATGTCGAAACCATACACGAAAAATACATCAGTGTCGTAGGTTGCATTGTAGTGTAGTGTAGAAAATTTGTTTCACTTAGTATGCTTATTTCGTTTGCATGTCACACATCTACTTTTTTACACTTCTGTGTCATTGTAGAACAATCCTTAGATTTGCTGTGCGTACATACGTGCAAACGGATATTAGATATATCAGATTTACAAAATAAAAAGTAATTAGGCCTACAACGACATTTTCAAGAACAAAAGAAATTTCTTCTCGCAAGCAGTCTCATATTGATGATACAGCCCATGCTGACCTTCTCATCAACTATGGTGTCCTCATGTAAGAAAAAAAAAACAGGAAAGACTTGATAGATGCATGCACCTAAAACAAACATAGCCTATTTATTCACTGTTGAAAATTATTGAACATGTGGGGCCGCAGCACTTGACAGTTCACAACAATAGCCTTCCATCAAGACCCCAACGGGGTCAGTCCCTGAATTTTCACACACAGGACTTGTACTGTGTGATGACTGGCAGGTGGGTTTTCTCAAGGATCTCCTGTTTCCTCATCCTCTCTCATCCCAGCACTTCTCCAGCATAGTGACTCATTTTATGTCATCCTTCAAGGTATGCAGACTGCCTACATACAGGATTCTACTAATAAAATCTGCATTCCGGGTGTGATACCCTGTCCCTCTAGTATTCTTCTCATACAATATTTATCATTATTATTGGACATGTGTTCAATAGCAGAATAAAATGTATGGAAAGAGAACAGTCATGACATAATCAAAGATGTAACAGGACCACTATAACTTGAAAAATAAAATATGTCTGCCAATAGGCACCAAGGTTTCTGCGACGTCAGCTCTACAAATATGCCATGTTATTTTCAGCCTACAACACACTGCAGGAGTCAACATTAAATGCTGGAATCCCAACTACTTGACGTGAAACTAATAGCAAAAGTTGTCTGCCAGTCAGAGTTGAGGTTTCGGTGCAGTCTGTGCGACACAAATGTCACTGATTGGCTGGTACACTATTTTAATAGCACCCCACCACACCCTTCGCGGCGAGCTGTTAGATTCGCCCTCGCTGTTCACATTTATTGTGTCCGGAGCTGGTCCAAAATTGTGATTAATTAATATTTTGTCCAGCTCCTATTGATTTAAACCTTCTATTTTTCCCGTGTTTGATTTCAATGTTTTCAATTTTAAACCTAGTTACGAATTCCCGCGAAAATAGTTGATTTTTTCTTCTGTCCTAGGACACAACTTCGGCCAAAAGATAAGATTGGTGAATATTTGTCTTAGGACATCACAGTCACGTGGACAAATCAGCACATTCTTTGGCTTAGCTACCATTTATTTATTTACTGATTTTTATAACTCCATAGAATGAAGACTTTGGTTAACAACAAGAACAATACTATCACCATATAACGTAAGACAATAAATAGATTCTTTACAATAATACATATTTCTCTACAGCTACCACAAAATAAAATGCAAAATCATTTGGTTACTTAGTAGCGGGTTGCTTTGTGCCACAAATAAGATAAGTAATGATGAATATAGCAAAGTACCTTTTGTTTTGACATTTTGTTACAAGGCCTACAAACTCATAAAATCCAGAAACTGTTTTTTTTTTTTTTTTATTATGTAAACTTTTCAAGTCTACGTCCATTTAAGGTTAATTCTACTACAGGTTAGAAAGATCAATGTTATAAGTTTGGCACAGGGAAAATTTCTGCCACTTGAGCGCTGGTATCGCTAATGCACCAAACTGACCAATCACAGAGCTTTCCTGAATTTTAAGTTACATTAAGTTGATAATTTAAAACGCGAAATTGGTTTCTTTTCACTTTAAAACTAAATTGAATGACT
>PNEQ01021973.1:0-16498 GCA_003012365.1 Medauroidea extradentata | reverse complement strand
GTTACGCTGTAGGACTTCGATAGTGTTGTGTCTTAATATACGATTCACCAACTTATACTACAACACTAGTAATATGTTTATATTTAATTCTGTTGCGGATACTACTCCTTACACCGTCCAGCTAGCCGGAGCCTTTTGTTATTAAATACTTGACGGTGGGAGTTGGAATAACACAGGTATCCTAAGAAAGTACACTACAAAACTTTAAATTAAATGAAATCCATCAATTTATTACAGTATACAATTTATATGATACAAAAGCTTGTCGCCAAATTTATCTTCTTTATAGAAAACGTATTTTTTTCTTAGAATTATTTATGTTAAGATCAAGTTACATATTGTATTCTTGTTTACCTAGACTGGCAAATCTCGCGACAAACTAATATCATATAAATTGTGTAATGTAATAAATTGATGGATTTAATTTAATTAAAATTTTATTTTCTTCTTTTTAGAACATTTAAATAAACTCTTGTTTTTAAAAGTGCTTTTTATATTAATTAATTTTTTATTCTTCAGTGATTTTTCTATGTGGTTCCCACGAGTACCGAAGAAATATCCGTCGACCCTCCCAGAGCTTCGTTTAGAAGGGCAAGAGTCAATATACAACATGGTTTACCTGGTGCTCCGAGGTGGTACGTTCACATCATGTTTGATACACACGATGCCACTCAGTCCTCGGCACGGCCTCACCTTGACTTGGGTGTTTGAAGGTATGCGCCACTTATTTCAGCTTGCCTTGTGCCTAACGAAACACAGTTTCAGGTTTGGTTTGGGAGTTTTGTTCCCCACCACTAGAATTTCGCCAGGATGTAGGTCGATATTAGTTAAGACACGACCCCGCTAAGTCTTACCTTGTAGCCGGGCAGTATTACACCTTCTCCTCGAAGATCTGAACGCAGACGTAATTTTATTAGTGTTCTCCTCAGCCAACGCTTTCATTTGATACCCATATCATGGGAGTGTAAAAAAATAACTAGTCCACCATATAGAATTTAGAACGACGTCACTTAGCTAACCATTCATTGTCATTCAAACTTAACGTGTATACAAAATTTCAACTCAATCGTTTCAGGATAACTGCTTTAAAATTCAGTTGCAAGATTTGACACGAACAAACACACATTACAAGTTATAGAAAAGCTTTTAAAAAAGCGGTTATTTATGGAAGAAAGGGCTAGCAGTTCTATAATTTAACCCCTTCTCCTACTCTTTAATCCTGTTACATTTATTCTTGGATACGCCTAAGGTACGTAATTCGTTTTTTTTTCCACGATAACGTGGCACGATTACCAATGTGTGGTCGTAAAATAGGAGTGACGCTCCAATAGTTCACATCTGACAGCTTTTTTCCAGCGAACCTACACTTTCAAAGTAAAGCGTTATATGCACACTGTGGAAAAATTAATTTAATTTAGGTTTCACGTTACATGAAATAAATGTCCAAGGATCCACATATAGTTATTTCTGGGTTTCTGACAGTTCTCCCTCTTCTCGGGGATTTTGAGAGTTCGTGATGGAATTTAAGGACAGGGAAACGAGAGTGCCCTGAGAAAACCCGCTGGCAAGCGGCGTTTACCCACGCGCGAAAATCGGAAGCAAGGCCACTGGGAATCGAACCATCGAACCTACGTCACCATGGTGGCGAATGACCTGACCACTACACTACAACTGGTAGACAGTTGCCTGAAATCAAATAGTCATAGGTACTTACTTAAGATGGCATGGTACATAATTCAGCACTAAAAGTATCAGTTTAAAATAGTAGGGTTTTTAAAGCCAATTTGAAAAAAAAAAAATATTAATAAAACACAGACAACAATTTGTGTCAATGTCCTGAGCAAAAATGTTTCTCTCGAGTAACATATTTCTGAGGAACAATCTCTGACACCGAAATCTCGTACATTTAATTGTGGCGTAACAGATCACGTTTAACAAATGCACAATTTTGGGTACATGTTTGTTGATTAAGTTGGTTAGTATCATTGTCGTTGGTTTGTAGTTTTTTTTTTCACATTTATTTTCACAAACGTGTGAATTTAAAATGATGATTTTAGCGTTTGTTTATCCATCACACACTCTTAACTATAGGGTTTGGTGTATATGGTTTTCATTTTTCAAGTTGGTATACTGTGCACATGTAATTTATCTACACATTTTAATTTGCATTACGTGTATTTAATTTTTTTAAATTTATTTAACTAAACTAAGTTTGCTAGATGTATTTTAAATGCAACAACCAAAATTAATACTTAACGGGGTTCTCTCTTATGGTTTTTAAAGAGCTGAATATACTGTAAAATTGTTTAGTAACAAAATTTAAAAAAAAATTCGTTTAAAAAGCATTCCTTCGCCCTGGGAAACTACTGATAGGTCAAATCAGTAATATAAGTAACTCAAGCTATTAAGCAAAGCTTTAATTTTTATTTTCTTCTTCGTTGATTATGATGTGACGTAAGACACGTGTTCTGTAGCGGGCAGTCTGAGCGTATGCGTGGTCTTCTAAAATCCTCACAAACGCCTCATTAATGCAGCTTCAGTACCAATTTTTGTGAGAACATGTAACTTCAAGCAGGAAAACCAAAGTGGCCACTGTACCAGGTAACATGTGCAGTTTAACAGTTTTTCAGTTTTCCATGAAAACAATGTTCTAAAAAATATGCGAGTCACCCTGTGCACTTGAGAAAATATGTCTGATAATATTAAGTGCCAGAGTACTGTAACAGGAAACAAATAATCATGCCAGAAATACTGAATGATTATGACTTCACGTTTGGCAAATATACAGGAAGCAACATATCTAAATGATTGATATGGTTGGTATGTTTCTTCAGGACACGTGCACAACGAGTGGCTATGGTCAGACGTGGCCGTGGTTGTAGTACGTAGTGGAGTTTATAAAAAAATATTTACACGGGAAGTAAAACTTCTACTTTAAATGAATTTGTGCTATTTAAAAATGTGAAACAAATTATTCCTATTTGCACTGTTCACGGGTGATGGAGGGGGGGGGGAGGTGTATACTTTTACAAAACATCAGTTTTATATTTACACGGGAAGTAAAACTTCTACTTTAGATGAATTTGTGCTATTTAAAAATGTGAAACAAATTATTCCTATTTGTACTGTTCACGGGTGATGGAGGGGGGGGGGTGTATACTTTTACAAAGCATCAGTTTTTTAATTACAGCGGCCAAGGTACATCTTGTATCAGAACAAATAAACAAAGGATAATAATATCAACACATTGTTGAGGAATATGTGCCGACTGTTATTTTATTTGATTACACGAGTACGTCGGTATTAATGATAAATCGCAAAACACGGATATGAGCTATATCAATCACTCCACCTACAAACATACGAAACTGAAATTTGTGATTTTAGGATTACTAACCAACTTATTTACCTGTAGGCCTAATTGTGCCAGACTATGCACTGTTTTCAGTTAATAAATATACCAGAAATATGATGAGATAAATACAACCCATATCGAAAATATCATAGATTAATTAGATCTGCGAGAGAGTTTCAAACCTTCAAACTGTTCTAGCCAAAAATTTTGTTTATGCAAATACGATATTCTTGCTTGATTTGGTCAGAACATTTATTTTGCCTGTTTTCAGTCAAAATTCTCGTAAACATGCGGTATTTTACCTGCAGTGTTACAATAATATTGCTTACGGTTTACAATGAATTTGTATAAAACATACTTTTTTTGTATTGTGTTAGGATAATACTATGAAAAATATTCAAAATATTTTAATTCATGCAATAAGAGTTGATTATTATTCATTGAAGGGCGCAAAGTGACTAAGAAAGTAGTTCCTCCATGAGGTTAAACGTTCGAGTTAATACAACTTGTAAGTCTTGTGCCACTTTAATTATGTCGTTAATGTTTGCAAATGAGACAATTATATTTTAGACACTTTAATAGAAGTATCGTACTTATTTAAACAAAACCACGTCCCACCTCTCATGTCATTCCCTGGTATTTTCGAAATGATTCTATATATATAAAAATGAAAGCTGACTGACTGACTGACTGACACATCAAACTGCAGCCCAAACCACTGGACCTAGAATTGTGAAATTTTTTGTGGGGGTTCCCCCAGGTCGTAGGCGAGCACTAAGAAGGGATTTTCGAAATTCGACCTCTAAGTGGGTGAAAAGGGGTGAATTGTATTTCCGAAGGAACATCGTTAGAGTTCGAACCCGAAGGCCTATCATCGTGATTTTTACTTTAATAGGACACTCGTAAAAATGCATATTGGCCAAATTAAGGATTTTAGAAATTCAATATTTAAGGGGGTGAAAATACCTTAAATGTGTTTCCAATTAACTATCGATATCTATCGAATCCTTCGGTATAAAGAGCTGGTATTCACTTCAAAATATTGCTTACATAAATGTCCAAAAAGAAGTTTTAGGATTTTTTGAAATTCGACTCCCAAGCAGTAAAAAGGGGCAAAATGTGTTTTTTATGAATCGTCTATATCTTTGAAACACAATTGGCTGTCGTCGTGATTTTTACTTTAATTTGTTACGAATACACATCTCTATGACAGGACTCCAAGACGTTTCGAAATTCTTTAATTACGGGGGTGAAAATACGTGAAATGTGTTTTCGATTATCCTTCCATATCTGTCGAACCAATCGAGATATCGAAGTGCTCTTTGCTTTAAATTGATGCTTTTGTAAATATCCCAAGTACCATTAAAATATATTTTCCGAATTCGGACCTAAACCGGTTAAAAAAGGGGTAAAATGGGTTTTCGATTCACAATCGAGATATATCGATCCCATAAATTTTTATATGGCGACGTGATTTTTGTTTAAGATTGATGCTTACTCAAATACCTGAAAATAAATTTCAGGAATTTTTTAAATTCGCCACCTAAGGAGGTGAAAAGGGGCGAAAAGTGGTAAAAAGTGTTTTCAATTAATCGTCGATATATCTTGAATCCAGCGGCCTAATGTTGTATTTTTCACGTCAACGAGACACCAATAAAGTATTCTAAAACGTGATTCAAGGGTTTTTCGAAATTAACTATCGTAGGTGGTGAAATACCTTGAATGTGTTTTAGATAAATCCTCGATATCTACCGAACCCGTCGAGATATACAATTAATTTTTGCTTCAGAACGAAGGTTACAGAAATTATCGCAAAAGCGTTTTAAGATTTTTCGAAATTAAATTTCTCAGTACTGGGCAGGGGTGATATGTGTTTTTTAGTGATTGATCGATTTTGATTCGACTGAATGGACTAGCGATGTGATTTACACTTCAATTGGATACTTATACAAGTGTCTAAGACGTGAATGTAAAATATTTCGAAATTCGACACCCAAAAGGGTGAAAAAGCACAAAATTTGTTTTCCATCAACCCACGATATCTATATAACCAGTAGCGATATTGAGGTGTTCTTCGCGTTAATGTGATACTTACGTAAGTATTAAATATATACATATGTAATTATTTTAGTTTATAAGATAACGTGATTATTAAGAATAAAACTAAGTTGGTCAACATTCAAGGCAGACGATCCAAAAAGCGAGAACGAGCAGCGAGAAATTACCTATACAGGAGTTTCACTCTACAGTAACCTATCGAGACGTGGTGTTGCACAACCTCTATAAGCCCAGGACACAATTTGTTTTATTTTCATGAATTATTTCAACATCCTACGTGACGCAGTTGTTTGTTACTCAGGTCTATATTCCGGGAGGTTCCGGGCTCGAATTCCGTTAAAAGCTGTGTGCGAACGTTCAATTCTCACACTCAAAAACTACAAGGCAGATCGAATTAGTGCAATTTACATGTAGTCGTTTAAAAGGGGTAAAATTGCAGTTCGCTATCCACTTCGGTTCCTCTACAACATCAGCTGACATATCGTCGGTATATTGTCAAAAGTGATTAAGTCATAAATGTTATTTTGTTTCAAAACACTATTAAATTGTAGAAATTAACAAAAATGTGATAAGTTACTATACTGTGACACAACAGTAGGAAACGACGAATTGACTCTAAACTCGGGAAATTGTCCGTGGACAACATATACATTATTCCTAGCATTTTTATCATTTTATCTCATTTTGACTTGGTCACTTTTGGCATTATGCCGACGATATATCATCTCCCTAATCTCAAGTTTGGGACACCAAATACGTTTCCGCGAAACCTTTACCCACTGAAACTTTGTAATGGCAATAAAGTTCAAGTGAATATTTTGAAAATATATAATTGAGGGCACCGTCACCAATGGTTGTGCACAGGGTAAACAGATGTTCTTCATTCGAGTAACTTCTTACCTTAGATGTCTTTAACTACCCCACAACGTCAAATTGGCAGGGCTATAAATAAGGCCCAGACGAAGTCGTTGTTAGTGGCAGGGACAAACTTAAGACTGCTTTTCGCGTGGACAGCTATAGCTACTTATCCTGCTGCAGAATTAGTTCAACTAGCCGCTTGGACATTCTAAAACTTGATGACTGAAGTACCAATCTTGTGTACAAAGAGATTTTTCAATTATAGTAAATATTATCAGAGCACGAATAATACTCGCGAGCAAAGCCGCGGGGTACTGTTAGTCGTTTATATGATTTTTCATGCCAATTCTCAGTATTTAACATTTATATATATGTAATATATTACAATTGACGTTTTACAGAAAAAGAATCCATGGTAGGTAAACTGGCATTCTAAACAGCTTCGACGACTCTAATTCAAAGGCCAGTTTTATCATTTTTTTCTTTTCTAATTTGTGAACTAGCTACAGAGGTTTTTAAATATGTGCAGTTGTAGTTGTTACTCGACATTATTTCATCGCTGCTCGTCGTTACTCTTTGATATTAATTTAGTTACGGTATCTTTATTTACGTTCTCTGGCATCTTACTGAACGTAAATAACTAATTTTTAACTTGAATAATCAAGGTATATATTGTAAATAAAACTTACTTAATTCACGCGAAGTCACCTTACTACAAGTTGTTTCAAAAAGGGTCCCAATATTTCAGGATTAAAATATTGCAATAACGACTAACACTAACAGTGACTTTTCATCCCCCCCCCCCCTCCCCGCCTTTCGGTGGTGTTGAAACGTTCGGTCACAGACTCACAGTATACTGATCATACAGAGAGGTAGGTTCCATCACAGTTGTCATCTCATAGCAACGTAAACAACAGGCCTTCTCCATCATTAGACCCATGGCTAAGGTTAATTCTACTACAGGTTAGAAAGACAAATGTTAAAAGTTTGTCACATTGAACATTTCTGCCGCTTGAGAGCTGATATCGGCAATGGGTGTAAACTGACTAATCACAGAGCTTTCCTGAATATTAAGTTACCTAAAGTCGATAATTTAAAAAGTGATGTTGTTTTCTTTTCACTTTATAATTAAGATGAATTACTTCTATCCTTGCTAGGCCTAAAATTTGCTACAGTTCCGTATTTTTCTGGTCCCTTTGTGATAGCAGCGAAACTAGCGGCAGAAATGTTCTGTTTTCAATCTCTCCCATAAGAAAACACATTTTCTTTCTAACCTGTAGTAGAATTAACCTTACTCATGGCAATGCATGAGTCTAAAGTAATCCGAGGAGAAAAGCGGAAACCAACAGAACTTCAAAAATAGTATATTCGATGAGAATAGCTAGGAAACAAGACTCCATATCCGTTTTAGTTTTTATAGAGTTTATTGACTATTGGCTCACTGAAACGGCAGGTACAAAATTTTATGAACTGGCACATAATTCCATAAATCCTTTACAGTTGATATGCAGGTAGGTTACAAACATTCGACCCGTAACCACACAAATGTTAGTCAAATAAAAAAAAAATATGGAAAAACGTATTTGTATTTGAAGTCGAGTTGGTCTATATATAAATGACTTTCAAAACTTTATGATTCCAGTTTATCGTACTAATAAATATTTGATACTGTGCTTCATACAAAATTTCAGCTTTCGGGAATATCAATGTGATAGCACCATGAAGTTTAAGACCAACTATGATAAGCTTGCAGTGTATTTCTAAATTACAAAAATATAAAAATGAACCAAAGTAGACGAAAACGATTTTTGAAGTACAACCCCTTTCTCTGTACCATAAGAACAATGAATTACTTACAAATTACTTACAATTGCTTACAAACAGATATTTCTGACGGCGTCGGGCTGTTTTTAGAACCATGCATAAAGTTGTCACTTTTTGAAAGGATAGTTTCAATATTAACTTTTGTATATGCCATTTAAAGGTATTCATCTAACAATATTTCAAAATCTTGTTTCACTGAAAACAGCTGAAGATTTACGAAGTGTATCTGCAGTTTTCTATAATGAACCTTTTTATATGCTCATACGTTTCTTCGACATTAACAGCAAGCAATCAAATAACCTATTGGTATTTTAGTTACTGAAATGCTGCTTTTTAGATTCATTATAAAACAGTTTATATCATTTAACACATACAGTAAATATTAATATAACGTTTGTCTTTCCAACTGTCTCTTATAAAATTCTAGCTGTTGTAGTTACGATGTGTTAATTATTTTACCTAGACTTACGAATTAGTTAATCTAGTCCTACTATATTCCTGCCATCACTTACATAACTAAATTTCTAAATGTAATAAGTAAACAGTGAAGATCATTACAACTTAAAAACTGCGTTACTGACGCAGGTTTACAGATATTCCAACAATCTCTGTTGATTTACAATAAATTACACAGTGAAAGGTACTCATAATAAATGCGTTTTAATTATTTAAGTAATTATGGCTGGTTAATTGGTTTATTTTATTCACGTGTTTACAATACACGCAAGTCAAGATACGTCACCAGTCAGTAATGTGATGTATTGTTTCTTTTTCGTGAATAAACTTTTTTTATAGAAAAAAATGTGCAATTTGTTGCATCCAATATGCAAGAAAACTCCGTGTGTTGTAACATTGCGTTTATTACTGTGCATTTAAATTGCACTCGCTACCCATCCTCCCTTGGTTATTCGACAACCATGATTAATAACTGTGATTGTTGTGACTGTAATATTACTGACTAATAGTTAGGGCCACGATTTTGTCGCGAAAAGATTTTTGCACCACTTTGTTTCAGTGACTCACGTGCACATCGGCAGTTCTGTTTCAAGGTTATTGGCAGCGTGTCTTTGTTCAGACACGTTTCTCATTTGACTGCACCAATCAGAATAAGATTATTGTGAGTCTGTACGTCTATAATTTGCCAAGGCCAGTGAGGGTAAAATCATCCAACCACAGACGATGTAGCAGAGCTGCAGGTGTGCACATGACGCATCGAAACCAAATGAGGCAAAAATCTTTTCGCCATAAAATCGTGGCTCTACTAATAGTTCGTACACTCTGAATCTACTCTTTGCCACAACACAAAATTAGTTTTTTTGTTGCACCAAATAAATTTTCAGTAGATAAATTTGATACGTTAGAGGGAAACCAATGTTATCAATAAGTACGCCGATTAGAGCGTGGTCTGCACTTTTTTTCGCACTCCTTGGGGTGTTGGACCAGGGAGTTGGCAAACAAAGTATTAGGTCTTTATCTCGCGTATAAAAATATTTACAAACCTACCGGTTCCCCCCAGACAGTGCATGCCAAGCAAGAAGCAACGACACCCATCTGACCTGCAAAACAAAGAAGTGGCGAGCACGCAGTGTGACGAATGTGACCAAATGCCACGAGCAAAAGAAAAAAGTTTCCAGAAAGAGTCACAAAACTCATTTTCATCCCTTCACTTTCTCTGTGCCTGCTTCAATTTTCTTTATCCCGAGAGCCATCGCATTAGCCTAGCTCTTAGAAGAATATTATGCAGCCACTTAGTGCCACAATCTCGCTCTGTCATGTGCGCCGCTATCACGACAGTTCAGAATAATAAGGTCGATTCCGGAGACGTTAGCTGACTGCGTAAAAAGGCATGCAGGGCGCTGCTTTCAAGATATTTAAGCAAATTTGACGCTAGTGCTCGCAGTCTGCGTCGTTAAGGTGCCCTTTAATCCTGAGTGACAAACGTGCTTTATTTTTGTTTTAGAATAAACACAATCTTCAGGATCTGTCTTTGTAGATGTGCATTATTCAACAACTGGGGTTGCCATAGGCTGCGTTACTGACCAGGAAAGATGTTAAGATTGTGAAAGCGTGTTTGAAAGCTTCACTTATGTGTAAAGAGTATTATTTTACGTTTGGAAAACATATCAGATGAAACTTTTATAACAGAATCGCACATCAGTATATTAGCTATATTTATTTTAAAAAATATCCTTTCCCACATTGGCTGATACGAAACCTGCCAACTGAACCATATTTAATGACGTACGCTTCTGCGAACTCTTTGAACGATATTTGCAAAGAAAGCCTTCCAGTGGCGTATGTCAATTTGTATTGTTCAGTATTCCGTACACCTCAAATTCAACACTCGTTCAAAGTTTACAAAACAGTAACACTATCTTCGAAACTGTGCAAAGCCACCACATAATGATTTGTTTCGTAAGCCTCTATCACTAAAATACCGGTGTAATCTTATGTCCAATCCTTTGACACCGTGAATTTTTTTTAATGCTATTACGATTGCCCGTCAGACATTAAAATGTCCGATTATATGTCAAAATTAAGTTTGTATTCGACCTCAAATCACGCCCGAAAGTGTATTTGTAGTAAATAGTGAACCTATCTTGAATGTTTGACTTAGAACATATTATGACTTTTTTATCACAGAATTTATACCGCAGAGGATACTTGTAGTCAGAAATGTATATTAAAGGCAGACCAAATATAACTTCACTATTACTCCATCCCTAAGAAGTATACCTTCAAATTAAAAACAACATAATAAGATGTGCCAACACGCATAAAACTTTCTGTCTGTTACATCATTTCCAGTGTGTAAATTACAATAAAACATCAAGAATAAATACGCGGAAAACCTGAAAAATCTTATAAAAGTTGCCATGTTTACACAAAAGACCTACGTGTCATAAAAACGTTTCCTCGGCTTTGTAATAATAATATATCGCTCATTTTTGCATCGACTTAATCCTGAAGCAATCACCAGAATTGTATGCATTTCTACCTAATTTCAATAAAATGTTTATCTTTGCTATTGGCAAATTTTTATTCTTATACCGACATAGTTTTCCTGTCTGACATCCGGCATATTTTTGTTACATAGCTTGCTTTAATCATATCGTCTGTCCTATAGCAAAACTCGTCACGATATTTTCATTAAAACGAGGTGAGCTTCGTAAATGTTTATTCCATTTAATTGGTCATTCCGTTTCTACGATGTCATGTCGTGTAAACTAGTTTTGCTAAAAACTTCACCATGGTAAGTAACATAAACAGTCAATTAATTTTCAGTAATCTCATCATGACTTCCACAAAGTGATCCGTTTGATTTGGCTAACAATACAGGTAAGTATTGAGCGATAAAATTGATTACAAAATTAAAAAAAAAAAAAAAAAAGGCATGTGTTCAGAAAGCGTACTCCAAAAAAAAAAATGTTAGCAACATTTCAGTTTACTTATTTACTGTCTTATTAAGTTCTGAAAAATACTATTTTAAGAAATGTTGCTCATTATGTTATATGGCAAAGAATCATTTTCTTTGCAGCCTGAGGTGCGTAATTTTTTGCACATCAACGACACATCTATAAATATTCTGCTGTCCATTGCAGGACTAAGCTTATCACGCGATTGTTACTTTTTACGCGCAAACAATTATTTTCCGTTATGTTCTTATGCAATGATGGTTCACATTTCACCATCATCGTGGGTCAGAATTAGCTGAAGTAAGCCTTATAACATAATGTTGGCATTCATTTCGGTAATTAAACAGAAGAGAATAAGTCTTCAAGAATCAAAGAATTTGTCGTGTCTTCTTCACAATGTTTACAACATTTAAGGACATGATTAAATTTTATACGTGAAATATAATTTTGTCCTGTAACGTCATGGTGGCAATGAGCACAGCAATTTGCTCTGACACACGGAATGTAATACACAATTAGCTGTAATATAATCTCTGGGTAAAGGTTGTGTCCGTGGTACTGCATACTTTAGAGTGTATTTGATGATACGTGTTGTGTAGACAGTTGAGCAGTTCCAAAGATATATAGCGTGATAATATTGTTTATTTGAATGGCGCTAGTGTGACCCACGAAAGAGGCTTTAAGTAATCTATTTTAGTTAGTTACTTAACCTTACCAAATTTGAGTGAAGTAACTGAAACTGTTAGTTTGAGGTAAAATGTTTATGTCGCCGCCGTTTAACAATTATCTGTCTGATATGTTTCAATAATGTAAGCACATCTTTCTTCCCAAATTTCGAAGAAAAATTTAAATAATGGCTGAAATATCCAAAACTTTGAAAGTTATTTATTATTTAAATATATATTGATTTTAAAACCGTGGTGAAAACACAGCATCTTTAATGCTTGGGGTAGTCATTGCCAATGTAAAAGAATTAAATTTCGAAATTTGTAACATGTTATGATATTAACTGTTTTTAATTTAGAATGTTATTGTCTTTTTATATGTTACCATTTAGATTTAGAGATATTAGTAAGACCTTCATACAAGCTAAATTTTGCGTAAACCCGATGAGCAGTTCCTTATATTGTACACAACGAGAGAAATTCTACTCTTCAAGCTGCAGTTTCTGAAATAGAATATTTATAAGCGTGTTGACTTCTAAATTCAGTTTTACAACTTGTGGTTAAAGAGACCACTGACTGATTAACCAACAATTCTAATGGCAGCCATTTTGAACTCAGCACCTGGCAGTCTTGATTAATAAAAAATTCATTGTCTTTACTAAGTAATACAATATTCCTGTGCATTAAAAATATTTTGGTAGCTCTTACTGCGAACAATAGAAATACATAATTTTACTAGTATGTACTGCGTGGCAGGAAGAATTTTCAAACAAAAGTAGATTCTAATTCAAGAAATAAAGTGATCCCTACAAATCCTCCTCCCCCGCCTTTTTTTTTTTCAACGCTAATCGAGAGACAATTCGACCCGTCTGCTTATAAAGAACTCTTGAGGTAGGCTATTCTTTGTGTTACGTGTTGTTGGTAGTACTGTAAAGCTTGATTTTACTGTAAACCTAGTGTTTTCGCGAATTTGTAGTCATAATATGTGTGATGGACACACAAAACCAATCGTTTGTTGTCAGTGAACACGTGTCCGGAAATGAAAACCTCCAAAGTAGCAGGAGAAATAGCGCGTGCGACGTCAAAGATGTAAGAAGTTCTAGTGGTAACACCCCCCCCCCCCACACCGCCCTACCCGAACGCAAGATTGCTTGTATGGTCTCGTTGCCATGGGAACATTTAAACAAACTACATTATGAATGCTAAAAAAAAGTGCATCCTTTCGTGAAATCGACTTGAATAGTAAATATGCGTAGATCGAAGTGCAGATAAATAGGCAGTATGTAAATATCAATGTACTGACAAATATTATTTAAGTGACTAACGTCTACGAAATAAGTCCTCATTACGCAACATAACTAAAAACTGGAAATTTTCGCGCAATGATTTTCGCACAACTTTGTTTCACTTTCTTACGGGCACACCTACAGGCCATGCTTCATGATCAGTGATTGGATAATTATAACTCCCAGAGTCTCGAGGTTCTACCCGCTAATCACAGACGTGTTGTGTCACAGTAAGAAGAGACGTGTGAGTAGGCCTACTGTTACTCGCCAGTTGGTATATTTTAATTCTTTTGTTCGTAAATTCACAAGTCAAATTAAAGTGAATTCTAATTTGAGAAATGAAACACGGCCAATTAACTTGGCGCGCACGAGAGACGGCTCACGAGTGTGCATCTATCGTCAGCTTTACCGTAAATTATACGCACTTTCTTCCAAGAGACTATCGCGTTTGCAATTTACAAAATATTATTTAAAAACGTCGTGACCCAAGACGCACAGTTGCCGGACCAACCCCCGTCTCTCGGGCTCAGCTGGTCAGGCGAAGCACTCTCTGTGCTGTGTACTCGCGACACGTGGTACGGTCGTCTCCGTGGCTTCCTACCGAGTGTCCCTCTCGAGCACTTACCTATGGCCGCACCGGCCAGCAACTCCCGCCTATAGACTCCCTTGGCCAATCACAGGCCAGCTCGCAGACAATGGCTGCCACCGGTCACCGTCTCCCGCGCCGCGTTTATTAATTCGTTTTTATTTTCTCACATGACAAGTATATATTACAATTGCAAGATAATATTAAACAAATACAAATTTTTTATACTAAACATGAAACTTTAATTTTAACGTTACTACGATTTTTAGCATCTTACAGTACAAATTAATACCACCAATCACAATGAAGAAGAGCTGCAGATGTGCACGCAAGGCTTTGAAAAAAAAAAAAAAAAAGTGTTGCGAAAATCTTTTCGCGAAAATTTATTGGCAAGATAAATGATGCGCACTTAAGAGTCAGATAATCAATAAAAAAAATTATGCGTACCTTATCAGTTTAAATTTACTCAATTTTTGTTGCCTGACAGTCTGAAAATCATAATTCGTAGCAAGAACAGCTATGACACTTCAGGCTTATGTTTGGATTAGCGAGAAACTCCATATACACGTGCTCCATCATCTACCCCACCCCTCCTAGGTGATGTAGGTGAAGCACCTTGCTGCAGAAGTTGTAGTTACACCCGCCGCCAGAACGATCCAGTTGTAGCAACTACGATGTCACTTCCAGCAGCCAGAACGCAAAGGTACCTACCACCTGTACGTAGAAGTTGCAGAAGGTACTAATGACGCGAACTAAGCTAAGAAGAGTGCAGCGGAGGGTATAGCGGGCTGCAGATATCTAGGCGCATTCTCGGGTTACGAGTGTAATAACACGGCTGACACTCACAACGAATGTTCGAAGTGACGTCCTCCAAACCTCAACATAGTTGTTACAGTGACGAAGCAAGTCGTGTTACAATTGTTGTGGGATGCATGTGGTCAGGGCCGGATTTATCACTAGGCCCACTAGGCCCACTAGTCCCGGGCCTAGGGCGCAACTTTTACAAGGGCGCACTTTTATCTAGCAGAACATGTGAAGAATTTCCCATTACTATTTTTAAAAGTGTCAATATGGCGACGAGTAAAAAAAATTTTTAATGGCTTTACTTAGGGCATTGTTGTCTTATGCTGTCTGTAATAGGTTTATCTGCTCTATGGCCAATCCAGATATTTATTTTCAAATAACTGTGTTACAATTAAGCTTAATTGTTATTGTGTTATTACTATTACTATACATTGTGAGGGGAACATGGCAGAGTAATTTTAAATAATGTGGAGCTGAAAACGGGGAAAGGACACAAGTTGTTAAAAGGAAAGATGGAAAACAGAGGCTGCGGAGGCGCTTAGAATGACGGGTCTGGGGCGCCTAAGCTTAAATCCAGTCCTGTCATTGGTGCACTACGCAGATGTTCGCAAGTTGCCGTTTCAACCGGCGCCGGCGTCAAGAAAACTGATCTCTTAATGCGGCTCCACAGAAGCAAAGATTATTCAATATCGAGTTAAACTAAAGTTGATTAGAGAATATACTGCAATGGTTGTAAAAACTTAAGCTCCAAAGTTATAGAACAGTGGAGAGTTAGATTTTCTCAGCTAAGAAAGTTTCTCAGATATTGAGCACGTATGCTTCAAAACTGGGCGAATTTCGAAAGTCAACATACCGAAATTACTGTTCTGTCCTGGACTACTACGACCTTGTAGATGAAGGAGTCTTCCATCATTATAGGTACTTGCATCTTTTTATGACTTGCTCTTCCTTCCTAGCTTTTGCCATCAAAGATTGAAGATGCTGCGAAATGATTAACTAAAGCTATGTTTGTTTTTGCTTTCACTGCTCAAGTTCAAATATCCTTTAACTATTTCAACCATTTCGTTGCCATTAAAAGCAAACGATATAGAGCTGATGTACGCACATGTACTGTCCATATTTACAATCACAGGCCAACGATAAAAAACTTTTCTACTGAAAATACCTCATTCTTATGTTTTTTAGGTTGCTGAATCCAAGTATAATGTTGAAAAAGGTGTATCACCCACCACTTATTCACAATTTATAGTTAAATATATGAAATTAAGCAATATTTTTAGAATTTTACAGCATTTTTAGATTTTTCAAATAACATTAAAAAAGTAGATCTAATGAACAAAACTGATGTTGGTAGCAATGCTGAAACAAATGCTAAACAGCTGATGTTTTGTTTACCCTCTGCCTAACCTCACTTTCAAGTTTCCTGTACATGTGCTCAGAGCAATGCCTAGTCGCGGTTGTAAAAACTCTGCTAACAGTTTTTGTTATATTTGTGGTAAGTTTGTAATTAAAAAACACCAAAGAAACATTACAGACTTTGTGGAAAAAGTGTATTTAGCATACTTTGGAACTAAACTCGGAGATCAGGATAAATCTTGGGCGCCGCATAAGGTATGTTACGTATGTGTTGAAGACCTTAGAAAATG
>PNEQ01021972.1:0-16497 GCA_003012365.1 Medauroidea extradentata | reverse complement strand
GGGAGCTGCAGCAGGAGAGAGAGAGTTTTTGCTGGCAGGTGCCTAGTGTGATCTGAAGTGATAGTGACAAGTATTGGATTGCGACGACTGTTCAAGGGCGTCCAGCGAGTGGGACCGCAGCAAGTAGGAGGAAGAAGGTGATTCTAGGCCAGAAAGATTCTGCGGTATTATTTCTTTGGGTCCACCATTGCGAGTGACTTGTAACCTTTCCATATACAGAGAACTTATGTAGATGTATTTTTTTTCTTTTGTGTAAATAGTAGTTACTTGTTCTGTTTCACATTTATTGTGGTAAATCATTGTTGACATAGGTAATTTTTGTATGTACACTTGTAAATAAACTAGGTAAGCTTTATTTTCTTTATTTTATCAAGACCTCCATCCCCAAACGTACCTAGCCCACAAGCTTGTAACAATATCAAAAAAAAATAATATTTAAAAACAACTAAGTGGCACTGCCTGTGTACATTGGATTCCGATGCTGGTTTGTTTAATTTTGAATGTCTGCTTATGTTTGATGTTTCGATAGTCAACAATGTCAGCATGTTCTATTATTACTATTAAACTATGTTATTCCGATTAAATACGTGAGTGCATGTGTTTTCTATGGTTTTTTTATAAATAATTTCCTCAGAAGTAGGTATTTGGTACTTTGTCCATTTCGAATTCCAACTCTGCAATTTATATTTTACTATATTATGTTACCTGCGACTTCGTTCTCGTGGTTTCAATTTAATGCGGTAATATATTATGTGCATACTATCCGAACACATATGTTATATATATGCTGACAATCATTTATATATATATATATATATATATATATATATATATATATATATATATATGACCGTAAAAATAAAAGCTCACCGTTCAGACTCCAGACAACACACTTAGGGCGAGCCTGCACGCCAGTTTGACGTCTTGCTCATAGGGGCGATGAGGCATAAGACGAGCGAGCTAAGTAAACCTCATTGGTCCAAGTGTTCCCAGCTCCAGACTAATGCTTCTTATAATTTATTGTAATATGAAATAGTAGTAAGTCTTAGGAAGAATATCTTACCTTTGAGGAAAATTACTTTAAATAAAGACAAAAAGAAATTATTTAAATTATAAATTTTAGATCTAGCTAAACTTAAAATTAAATTAACTCTAAGCCAACATAATTTTCTGTTCCAAAACTACACACAAGTGGAAACTTAAGACTTCAATATGTCGAAACATTGTTTCTTGGTACGGGCCGTCTTACTATATAGAACTCTTCAACTCCGAAAGTGACACGAGAAGACGAATATATAAAAACCTCTCTTAAGGGCGCCGTCTACCCGCGCGTCAGAGGCTCAAAAGCGACGGAGCAGTAAGGTCGACCTTGAAGCGCGCATCAAATGCCGCGTCGCCTCAACGAGCCAAGCGCTGAACTAGCGTGCAAGCTTCCCACCGAACGGTTTTTACTATGGAACATTAAGCGGTGACAATATAATTTTATTGGTGGAAAGTCTGCAACTAAGTTCAGTGCAGGTCGCAACCTGAGTTTTACATACATCCGGTTAGTACATTTTGAAGTACGGAAGTCTGGAAAGGCCGTTTTAGCCATGTTGGAGGGCTTAAAAATAGTGTTTTTAATGAGCGTGGCGTCTTAACAATGAGGTTCCTACCTTGTCTGAAATGTGTTTTCTTTTCGTACGTTGGCACAATGTGCACATGTGAAATATTTTCGTAGAAAAAACCTGTTTACGAACACATTGCAACGCATTTGAAGAGTGAGGTAGGTGGCCGCCTTAAGGGGGCCGTCTATCCTTACCGCCTAACAGCGTGCAGAGCTTCAGTTGTGCATCAAACTTTTTCTACGTAGGAATATCCGAATATTAGTTTCCTTATTCTCTGTTTATAAAATGGGCCGCAGTTGGCACAGTAGCTACAGCACTCGCCTCCCACCAAGATGATCAGGGTTCGATTCCCGGCGGGGTCCGTCCAGGATTTTCGCATGTGTGATTCATGCCAGACGATGCCGATGGTCGGCGGGTTTTCTCGGGGATCTCCGGCACTGCTGCATACTCACATCATATCACCCCTCAGCAGAGCTTAATACCTAGATGTTATTGTTGACCAAAATATGTTCTCAATTCTCTGTTTGTAATGTTTGTCTTGTACAGCGATAACAGCTCAAACAGACTTTTCATTTTTAAGCAGCGAAATAATTCCGTCACACGACATTTCAAGTACATGAGAGACACGCAACAATACTTCAGCAGTATTATTACGTGGCAGAAACAATAGAGTCGTCCCAGATATCGTGGAAACTACAACAGACAGACTACATGACAGTTCTGTGTCTTGCACATTGAGGCAGTTATGTATTATATGCATCTGCAAAGATAGCCTTTGTATTCGAACTTCCCTAGGTCTCTGAAAACGGAAATTCCATTGTACAGGCTAAAAATGATACATCTTAAAAAAAAAAAAAAAAACACGGCATTTTTAAATCAGATAAATCAATGTAGCTACAGGCAGAAGTACTGTCTACCAACTTGAAAAGAAAGCAAACTCAAATAATTTAATTAAAAATATAATCACTTTATCCTCTATACCTGTCACGCGTAAAAATATAAACAATTTTATTAGCCTATAGTTATAATAATTTTCTATAGGTATATTATGATACTTGCAAAGAACCGTAGATAACTGCCTCTGTACTTTTACTCAAAAATCATCGCCAAAAACAAACGACGTATATTTTCAGCGAAATACGGACGTTTCTAATTCACTTTACTCAAAACAGAGATTTTCGAGTTATTTTAGTTTTGAGCTCGGGCATCGATTATCTTCCCAGATAATGTCCATCACGATCAGATCTAACATTTTATTATGATATATATATATATATATATATAGAGAGAGAGAGAGAGAGAGAGAGAGAGAGAGAGAGATAGGTAAAGTAACTCACGAGAAGGCCCAGCGCAGCCGCTCCTGCAGAGAGCCCTTCATGATCATGGACAGGCCAGCCATCAGATCACGGAAGGTCACAGTTCCTGTCTGACTGCGGTCCAGTGTTGTGAAGATGTAGTGTGCGTACTGGCTGGAGTCTGCACACACACACACACACGTGTCTTCTTCAGCGGCGGACACAAGACAACTTGCTACAAAGATACTCCGTGTTTAGAAATATTCAAATGCAGTCACAAGTACTGAAAGTAAGTTACTGTGGTACGTTACTATGCTTACGTTTAAATAGGGACAAACAGTCCAGTTTGCTCATAGCTACAACGTGTATCTCTTCTACGAAAGGTTCTTTGTCTCTAGTAGTAAAAACCAGTTCAGTATAAGGAGCAAAAAGCGTATTTCTTTTCTAGAGAATATTGCTACTTCTACAGAACATATTATAGTATAGGCTGTTCACTTTCAAGTGAGCACTTACCAACACTTATAATTACTTTAAAATGTACTTATTGGGGCCATAGAAGTAAAGTCTTGAGAGTTTTGAAATGTTTACAATAGTTTTTAGTGACAAGTAAGTTTAAAAAAGTTTCTGGCATAATGACACACAGCAAATTGTAAACAGTGCTCAAATTATTCTGAACAGACTGTTATATCAACCTAGATACTACAGATCACCAAACTGGAATGTTGTCCCTATTTTAACAGAAATGTAGTATCTGCAACGATAATTCTTTTCCAGTGATTATGCCTCATATTAACGAGTCAACTGCGACGGGGAATTATGTTTTTGCTGTTGTATATTGGGGAGTTGAAGGTAAGCACTCGAGGTCCCTGTCTACCGATCGTTCAATAAATATAAACGGGGAATCGATGATAAATAAATTAAATCACAATAAATCGTTTCGAAATATTTTGCTTTCTAACGAAAAGACAAGTAAATTGTCTTAAATAAATACAAGTGTAAAAAAACTCGGAATTTTTTGTTTTAGTAATTAATAATTGCAATTTCAATTAAAACATTATATGTAAAAAGTGACTGATCAGTTGTTTTTTTAATAATGTCTGTAACTATATATATATATATATATATATATATATATATATATATATATATATATTTATTTATATATGTGTGTGTGTGTGAGCTGTTCATTGTTTGCTCTGACACAGACATTCATCGTGACTGGTCCAGCATTTAGTCGCCTCTTTGCACGAGCTTACAGTTGTTTGAGTTCTGCCTTGTTCATTAAAAAAATCAGAATTTTTCAGGTCCCTAGTTAGCCTATCTTCCTCCAGCAATTCCAGCAATACGTCCTGCAGGAACGTTAAGTAATGGACTCCGCTGAGGCGGTCAGGTAGCCAATAAGGCCCCAACAAATGATTATTCACAACGCTGGTCCACATGTTGATACTCTAGGCACTTGGTTACACATAGGGTACATGTGGTGTGGGTTGTGATGCGCCCAGATGTGGCTATTCCTCTCGCTACTGTACTCAATTATACCATTCAATGCTGCAATTAGCATGACTTAGCTAGCCGTTGTATTGCCTACATCTGCGAGGTTACACTGCGCCTTCGTATTTTGACTCACATTTTCTCGAAAACTGTTTACCGGAGTGAATTAACACAAGAGGTACTTTCCCCTTAATTTTGCGCGATAAAAATGATATGAATTTAATATTTTAATACCGCTTAGTATTTAAAAGTTACTTACACAAACAGGTTGAGTAACCCTTACATAAACAGTGAAGGAGAACGTAGCGTCAATCACGATTTTACAGATTCATTTGCTCCGATTCTTAGAGCTCTATGCCAATTTTGGTGGCTCCATCTCTTACACTTTCTAGTATTTTTAAAAAAAATTGTATTTCAAAATGTTTATTTCAAAGACCGGTAGCTTCCTTAATATTCACCGGGCTGTAGTGTTGGTCAGGGTAACCTCCTTTATGTTATATAAACAATCACTCCCGGAGTTTGGCACATGAATTCTGGTCCACGCTGTATATGACTGTCAAATACAACTACAGAGTTTAGTTTTCTTCGACAGTCATCTATATCGCAATTGAGTTGTTCAAGAACTAAATCCAGTTATGTTATTTTATGTAATAACGTTTAGTATGACTCTTATTTATGCAACTGGAATTAAATGTGACGGTTTATCGTTGAACCTAGATTTTATCAGCTACATCACAGTGACACTTGGCTATTTTATGCATAACATGGTGCAAATTGTGTTTTTAGTTTTTATTTACCTACCACAGAGTGTTGAAGGTGAATTGTGTAAGAAGGTAGATGGGGTGTGACATGAGCGTCTTCAGTAGAAGGCCGGAGTCTTGAATGTAGCAACGCTGCATCGGAGGCCTGCTGCTTGTCACTTCTTGACTGCCCTAGACTCTGTAACGTGTATAGAGGCAGCTTTAGTGACGTGTACACTTCTACACTGACTAGGGCAGCCAATGAGCGGCCGGCAGTAGGCTCCGATGTAGCGTTGCAACATTTGAGAGTCCGACCTTTTACTACGTTCTGTCCACTCTAAGGTTGCAGCAGAAACAAAAATTGATAACGAAATAAATCGAATCAATTGGATTATACCTCGATTCCTCACATTGTGATTGTACCGTAGCATAGTTGCCTTGTAGTTTCCAATACATCAAATGCAATTTAAACTGCGCATAAAATTTATTGATATTCATTTGAATGAATTAGCTGCAACCTTAGAATGGATAGAGAATAAAGACGGCCATGGTTGTGACGTACCTCCTAGAGGGAAGAACTTGGCGAAGATATGCTTGAATGTAGGCTCAGTTATAACACCGCTAGGACACTCAGCCTTGAAGGCGCGGTACACGTAACGTATCTCATCTTTGGAGAACTTGGTAGCCCTGCTGATGGCGTCCAAGCGGTCTGGCACATGCCTCGTAGGTGCATGTAGATCTTCTTCCTCAACATCTACGTCTGCAACATATGTCAACAACCACAACATCACCTCGTGTCCACCGCAGTCACTATCACATCTTCTTACCTGACACCGGTAGTCATCACTATAGACAGGAAAACTATGCGAGTTTGTTTTAAGTGTAGGTATTGGCGCATGGAAAACAGATAATAGTCAAACTGCAAATAATGTCTCTTAGAGTGACCACTATGGTTACATGTTTCAAGTCACGTGACATAACAAAACTAGTTGCTACTGCATTTATGTTGCGTTTGTGAGGCTTCGGAAGTTCACGCACAAATTTACAGGGTGCCCGCTTCAGAATATCAGTTTTATGTGTAACCATTATATTCAGTGAGGAAGCGAGTGAAAACAATAGCTTTACTTAATGACTTGAAGTACTATGTTACTGACATTATTACTACTATTTTCCTAGACTGAAACAATGTTTTGTATTGAAGTGATGCTGCGATACATGCGCCGACGTTTCGTCAGTGTTTCTGGGTGTTCTCGGGTGCGCCAATCCTCTGTAAGGACATCTGATCTTCGCGAATATATTTATGTACCACTTTGTTTCAATGTCTTACGTGCACATCTACAACTCTGCTTCCTGATTATTGGCAATGTGACTTTGTGCAGAGGCGTCACTCAGTTGACTGTACCAATCAGAACAAGGTTACTAAGACACCACACGTCTGTGATTAGAGGACAGAATCCTAAGATGCTGCAGCACGCAAGACAATGAAAAAAAAAAAAAAAAAAAAAAACGGCGCAAAAATCGTTTCGAGAAAATCAGGGACCGCAGTCCTTTAGGCAGCAGAAGTTTTTGGGAGAAGTGTACTTAATGGTGAACAGTTGTTGGCCGCAGTGTACTGAGCGGTGAACATTTGTTGGCCGCAGTGTACTGAAAGGTGAAAATTTGTTGGCCGCAGTGTACTGAAAGGTGAACATTTGTTGGCCGCAGTGTACTGAAAGGTGAACATTTGTTGGCCGCAGTGTACTGAGCGGTGAACATTTGTTGGCCGCAGTGTACTGAAAGGTGAACATTTGTTGGCCGCAGTGTACTGAGCGGTGAACATTTGTTGGCCGCAGTGTACTGACAGGTGAACATTTGTTGGCCGCAGTGTACTTAATGGTGAACAGTTTTTGGCCCCAGTGTACTTAGCAGTGAATGATTGTTGGCAGCAGTGTACTAATGGTGAATAGTTGTTGCGGCTGGTGTACTGTCCTAGCGACTGACCACGCCTGTGAAGTGTCAGGAGGTGGCACGAATTTCCGCAGTCGAACCAAATATTTACCTCGGCCGGAGTTGCCCTTCACATGCTCCAAACACACCCCCCCCCCCCTCCCACTAGAGATGCCCGGGGCTAATCGCCAACGCGCACAACATCGTTTATTCCAAGTTACTACGCTTGTCTGTTCTCTGGTTTCTCGCCGACCTGGACACTCTCAGCTCAGAACGAGTGAGCAAAAGAAACGAATGACTCCAACTTATGGAGACCGGAAAATTTAGCGAATTCATTTAAACGGAATGGGTCCAATTTTCTCGGCTTTCTAAAGAATTATATTTTAAAATCCAGACGCGATCCTATAATGTAAAGATGGTCAGTAACTTTGCTGTAAATCAGTTTTACTATATAATGCAATTTTTTGAGGCGCCTAAACATTTCAGATAATTTATCAGTTACGAGGAAATATAGCTAATTAACAAATTAGCTACCGTTATGCGTGTTTTGCTCGACAAAATAAAGAGTACGTATTTAAAAGTAGTTACAACAAAGTTGCGAAGTGATTTCACGATATCAGCTCCCGTTTCGGTTTTGGATCATAATCGTCAAAAATGTATAAAGTAGGGCCCAAGCCCGTAAAACAAGCTAGAAGTCGAATACATGAGCAATTCTATCACATTTGCAGAGACGGGACATTAGACTATGGTGCCTTTTGTCGCCTATATCGCGATATGACAGGGCGATGTTTACACTGTAATAAAGTATTCGAAAATTTACCACGCCGCTGTATAGGCGCACACTTGACCCACTTGGTCACTATTTAGCAGAGACAGGAATATACGTATAGTTTGTTCAATGATGATCTGCTGGATAGGCTCCAAAGTATTGTCTAGTTACATATACTTGTACATTGGATGGTTGCTGCTATACTGAGCACACAGTTTTAACCGATATATAAGAAGGGACTGGAAAATTTCGCGAATTCAATTACCTGTAGGCTAGGGTCAAATGGCCTATGCATACTCAAGCCCCGGCCATTTGTCCACTAGCTGTTACTCAGTGGAACAACAGACAATGAACGAATAAACGGGGCTTGAGTAAGCATAGGATATTTGATTCTAACATGCAAGTCACTGAATTCGCGAAATGTCACCATCTCTAGTAATTACCTACAAGTTACGTCAGAGCAAAATGTTAAACGATTTTTAAGTGTGGTATAAGGATGTGCGGCTTTAGTGCAGAATAAATTTAACTTAGGTATGTGTATAGCTAATGATTTTTAGTGGAAAAATTACGCAGCAACTTGTTTGAATGCTTTATGTCTACATCTGCAGCTGTGCTTCGTGGTTATTGATCAGAGGCCTCGCTTATTTGACTGAGCCAATCAGAGCAAGGTTACTGCGACACCACGCGTCTGTGATTGGGTGGTCGAGGCACTGAGAGTTATAAACATCCAATCACTGACCATGAAGCAGAGATACAGATGGCCACTAAAGGCATTGATACAAACTGTTGCAGAATTCATTTCACCGAAAAATAGGTATATCGTTTAGTATATGCGTAAAAATATATTGAAACCATTGTATAGTAGTAATATCAAGAGTTAGTGGAAGCTAGCTATTTTTTACGTTCGAGGCACGAAAACAGAGATGGCTATAAGTCGAATATAACACGTTCGTCAAACACGTCATCGCCTCTAGGCGCGGAGAACTAAACTAGCGTGCAGTGTTTTCATAGAATGGGTTTTCAATGGGACTTCAAGCGATGACTTTGTTAGTTTGTTTGTGGAAAGTATGTGGTAAAGTTCAATGCAGGTTTCTATGATTTAGTTTTCCTATTACTGTGGACCACGGTCTAAGAGGAAGAGGTCTTGATACTACGTATGCTCTCCAGCAAGAGAATGTGACCTCTTCATGTCGCCGAGCGCTAGTAGTAATTTTGTGGAATATTTGTCTTGTTTACATCTCGCATTTTAACATTGTTGCAATTATTTACATAAAATAATGTTAATAAGGTAAGCTGATATAGTATATACATGTTCCATGTCCATAAATGCTTTGGCATGTGTGGAACTGTTTATAAAAGTAGTCTGAAGAAATATATTGTGTATTATTGTTTTAGTGAACACATTCGAACAAAAACTATATTTCGTGCCCTAAAAAATTTTAGAATCATTGCACTGTGCATCTACATGTAAAATTTTGGAAAATTAAATTTTATTGTTGTAAAAAATGTGTTCCAATACAAAATTACGTTCCCATTTTTTTCTTCGATATAATACTCGCAATTCTGGTAACAACTTCACATTTTAAGCTAAGCCAAATACAAAAACAAGACAAATCTTCCACCAAATTACTACTAGCGCTCGGCGACAAGAAGGGAGTCACATTTTATTTCTCAGTGTCAAGACCTCTACCTTCATAGACCGTGCTGTTGACTAATTATCTGCTGTAGCAACGTGAAAAAGTTATTTGTAGCACTTCTGAGGAGCTTGGAAATCACTTTTTAATTAACAGACGGCATTTTTTAAAATAATAGGGACACAATTTGAAGTGTGTCTTCTTTTCGTATGTAAACACATTGTAAACATTTGTTAACAATTACACAAGAACAAACACTTTCCGTGCCACGTCACAGCACGTCTCACGCGCCAGGTCTGCCAACTCTTAAGAACTGATATTTATTTTTTGGTAACATGATATTAGCCACGACTGTACACTTCTTGCGTTATCGGACTAATAAACACCAGCGAGGCAAACTTACAAGTTTTCCTCTAAGAGCAGAGAACTAGTCTATTAATGGAAGCGTATCTCGGCAAAGTCTGCAGTAACAGTTCGACGTTGTTATAAACTTGGCCGCCATATTGGAGGCACGTACTGTATGAAGCAGCCGTGGAGGGACTCAGGCATGGGCTGAAATCTTGTTATAACTTCTACCAGTAGTTGAAATGAGGAGGGGGAGGGGGGAGACGACCTGTAGCTAACAGATCGTTACAAGCCGAGCATCGATTAAACATCAACAACTGAATCCGTAATAACACACCGTCTCGCCGGGAAGTTATGTTTTCCTCCCAGAATGCGGGCATAGCCGTGTAGACGGATACAATACTGCTGCTCCAGCGTGCATTTATGATTATACAGGTGAAATGTTTTACTTCCAATACTGATTACATTTTTTAATTTTTTATTCCAACAGCAAAAAAAAAATTAAAACTTGTATCTTTATACTTATTAATATAAACGGCAGTAGTCCAGGACACAATGAGCAAATATTATTGTAAACACCTTAAAAAATGTATTTGTACTTTTACAAATATACATAAAATTACGAACATTTTGCTTGTAAAATAATTTGTTTGTCAAGGTAACAAGTAATTTATTTTGAAAAATCTGTAGCAAACTTCTTAGTCTGCCAAAGTCATTGGTTTGTCGGTAATAATAATTATATTGCCAGGTCTCTACTCTCTGTTGCACATTTTACTCTAATAAACTGAGTATTCATATTAATTACGTGCTATAAAATTAAGATAGTCAAGTCATTGAAAATTACATTGAATATACCGGGTTTTCAAGAAAGTATGTTACAAATTAATGCGACATAATTCCTAATAAAAATATTGTAAATTTAGACAATGAAAATTATTACCTGGCGTAAACGTTCAGGGAGAAATTTGTGATTGAAAATTGCCATTAAAATTGTTAAAATATATTAAAATAAGTTAAATTAGTAACGAATTTTTGGATGCTGTTTAGTTATAACAAGATCTGCAGTCTGTGAAAAAATTGTTTCGAATACTATTCACTGAATATGGGGTTGGTTAAATTTTTGAGGGCATATAATTTGTTATCGTTGCACGTTTTGGCTATGAAATACTACATTTGTAGCAGAGGACTCCAGTGAACAAAACACGTTGCCTTATCGCATCGCTCTCAAGTGAACCGTGTTTTAGGAAATGAACGTAGGAACGATGTAGCCTGGCAGGTAGGCAACACGCGATATGAAACAGGTTAGATCAACCCTATTGTTGAATGTATGTAGATGAACGGCAATTGAAACAATTTTTTTTTAGACTCGCGGGTGTTATTATTAAAACACACCGGAGTGTCACTATTTAAAATTTATTTTATTTATTTAACCAAATGTTGGTTTTCAAAGTCAATGTTCAATCACAAATTTCTCCCTTAAGATTTGCATCAACAAAATCTTGTATATACAACTTTCCCTCGTTTTGTACAGGGAATTATCCTGTATGCGAATAAAGATATGGAACTGCACGTAACGAGGGTGGTCTTGGGGTGAACTGTGCGATCAGTAAACAATTGAAGCAGATTACAAACGCGACGAGTCCATGTCATTTTTTTCCTCAAAATTATTACACATAAAATTGATTTCTTTAGCAGTTATTCCTTAAATACATCAATTTCCATGATAACAACAAAATGACTACTTACATACAATTCCTTTGGCAACTGTGTTTCCAAAGATTTTCGTTGTAGAAATGCGAACATTTATTTACAGTGTACTTGTATTTTAACTGTAAATTATTATATTAATTTAGATAGGATAGCATTCACTAATTGTACGAGTATCGAGTGAAGTGATGATAAATAGGCGATACCTTAGCAGCGAGGTTTTCAGCACGAGGTCTGACTTGAGGTGATTGTGAAGTTGTGTCGGAATGAAGGAGTGGAATAAACGGGAGGTGTCTGAGAAAACCCGCCGGCCAACGGCATCGTCCGGCACGATTCTCACATGCAAACTGTACGAGTGGAAAACAGCATTGCGACATTGATTTGCGCTTATGTGCAAACAATGACATAACTATATGTATGTACACACCGTTATTTATTTTTATTTATAGCGGCAATCACTCAATGTCCAAATATTGACTAGTGATAGGGGTAGAAACGTCAAGTTAAATATTTGTTCTCACTCCATCAGCCTTACAGTTTTACCAAATTTGTAAGTTGTTGTGCGTGCAGCAGCAAAGATTTAGGTTTTTAAAAAATTGTTGGGGTTAAGACGGAGTGGGGGGGGGAGGGGAAGGGGGAGCAAAACCAGGTAAGACAGAATGGGGCACGCAAAAATGTTTGTGAAAAAAAAACTGTCGTTAGTTGTTCGCATGGCCGCAAAGGTATGTGCCAAAAATAATATATTAAAAAAAAAAAAAAGGGGGAGGCAACACCGGTTAGAGGGGTAGAACAAGTACTCAAAAGTTTAGTGAAATAGTTTTCATTTTCAAAGTGTTCCTAAAACGGTCATATATAACTCTTTAGGCTCGGTTTCAGTCGCCATTTAGCATTTTATAATTTTCGCTTTTTTGGAATTCTAAGAAGAACAATGTTAATAATGTGATTATACCTCAAATTTTGTTTACATTTTGCTACAGTGCAGACCTCGAGATTTACCTGTTGACTTATAATTACGCCGCAATCTGTGTGGCAAATATTTCCATATTCATAATTTGGCCGACAAATTGCGACCAACTATACATTGCTAACTCAATTGCCATGCTTGTATTGTAGCTCAAGGTAAATAGAATATGCGGTATAGTCGCCGATTTAACATTCTTCTTCTGAGAATTACAAAAAAAAGCAAATAATACTGAAATTCAATACGGCGATTGGAACCGAGCCTTAATATAATTTGCAACATTCAGGACTAGTTCATTTTAGAAATAGTGTCGCGTTAGGTTTGGTTGAAGGAAGTAGTGTGTACCAGCTAGTTTATATTGCACAATGTCATATGATGACGGCGAGTATATGGGAGTGCTGTGTCGACGGTGAAGACAGAGATGAGTGAGCTGGCACAAGGTTGATGTGTATGTCGACAACTGAAGGCGAAGAGAGTCCTCCAACATACGGCAACCAATGTAAACACTGACGGCATGACGGAGCACAAACACACGAGTGTTTGAAGAGTGTTCCTGCCTGGTGATGAGGCAGGGAGGTGGTGTTGCCAGATGATCGCGGGTTGGTCAGCAGCCAGCATGAATGGTTGGAGCTGGACTGTGTCAAACACATGCGAGGATCTTGACGGTCTCTAGGTCATAGGTGCATATGCTTATAATGTGAGTATTCTCGGGGTGCTTCTCGTCAGCAACCAGGGATGCCAACATATTTCAATAAAATCAAACATTTCCTGAACTAAATCTGAGCCAGTAAGAACATTTCAGGGAATAAGCGACTCAACACAATACCAACGTCACAGATGTTTTTGGAAAATAATTCTGCACCAGCCTGTTTCAATACCTTACATTTGTAGCTCTGAGTCGTGGTAAGCGATTGGATGTTTTTAATTATCAGTGCCTCGGGGTTCTACCCGTCAATCAGACGTGTGGTATCGGCAGTAATAGGGTCCGACGTCTCTGGACAAATACGCTCTGCTAGTAACCTTGAAACAGAGCTGCATAGTATGTGAATGTAAGCCACTGAATCAAACTGTTGCAGAATGGATGACTTGAAAAAAGGCGGAACTTCAGTCTGGTGTGGATACAATTACTACCTCCATTGATAACGCAACCGAACATAACCTTCATACAGGCATTTGGCTTAAGGCTAGGCTACAATTGATTTAGCACATAATATAGCACAGACACGGGAATTCCAAAGCACAGTTTCCAAATGCCACACGCTACAATGCGCGCCAGAGACAATATATACGGGCACAGAAAACAGCACAGGATCAGCGCCGTGCGCAGCCAATCAGAACGTGGATACCACCGGGTCCAAAAGAAAATAAACACGGGTGAAAATTGAAACTAATTTCACTAAGCTTCGTAAAAAATTCGCGCCGAAGTTATTAAATTGATTTGTTCGAAATGAAATTGTTTTCAAGGTTTATAACGGTTACAGCAAATAAAAAAATAAGTTTACTCGATTTTTTATTACAAAATAAACAAAGAAGTTATTTACGAAAGGCGGTTACAATAAAAACATTCAGAATCAGTGATACCAACACATACATATATTATTTACCAGTGAAGATTGTTTGCGTTTTAACAACAACTTCCGCTGTTTCTGTGCGTGTGCTGTTTCAGTTGTAGTTTGCGGTTCTGTGCTGTGAGAGTGTTCTGTGTCTATGGATGTGCTGTTTTCTGTGCTAAATCATGGAGTATGGGATGTATGTAAAGAAAATTTATTATTTGTTTAGAATTTGCCGCTTTTTCACGTAAACATTGAACTTATGAAATTGAAACTAATATTGTTTACCCTTGCGTGCACGTTTGTGACTGCACAACAGTTTTCGTTTCTGCCTTCACCGATCAACAAATCAGTATATTTGTAAACAAGCTTTCCCCCCCCCCCCACAGTACTCTCTCCCTTCGGTGTGACGTCAGAGGGTGGCTACACATGAATCCTAGGTAAGTGTGAAAGTCAGTTGGCAGCCCATTACTATACTCCGCATGTTGGAGTCTACATAGGACTGCTGAGGTCGAGCCTATATGTCACACAATCCACTGAAATGTTTCCTTGTCCTTGTTGTATTGGTAGGATAGACTTGGAAACGTCACGACCTGTCAACTAGACTCCGCAGTCCTGTGTACACTCTGTCATATACTTGTTCATATGTTGTTCCACTGCCTTCTAGTCAAGAGTGGAAGTGGCTCAGACCTTCACACTCGGTCAGGAGACAAGGAACTGAGTCCTTGCTTCCTTGCCAACCTTTATTGCTTTCGCCTTCATTCAGTAATGGCACTGGTAAAACTTTTTTTTTGCAGAATTTTTTTTCATTGCATAGCTTGGCCATGGGTGGTCGAACTTCATTGTGCGTACATTGTATCATGCTCTAATTTGGAAAGCACTGTACCAAGATCATAGGCGCAACTAGAATGGACATTTCGGGAGGGGACAATTCTGTGAATACTGTTATATTCAAGCTACCCCTACCTGTAATCAGTAACGTAGTCAGAATTTATGAATTTCAGACGGGGATGGATGGCTATGCTGCTAATATTATAAAGGATCACCCGGCACAACTTCAAGCGGGGAGTCCTCCCCCGGGAAATTTTCGGATTTCAAGGTGCAAAATAGTGCTATTTTAGCAGTTTTCATTGCTAAACATGGAATATTCTACGGGTAACAATATCACTGATTATTCAATATTAAATTAATTGTAATTTTAAGACCTTGGTTGGTTATATTATTTGGGGGGGGGGTGCCCTAGTGCCCCCCCCTTAGTTGCGCCTATAACCAAGATAATTGGTTACTAAGGCACGGTCAGTAACAAGCAGTTTCTCTGGAATAGTGATAACTAAGGACGGGAATTTTCGGTGAAAAAGATTTTTGGCCCCACTTTGTTTCAGTGACACCTGCAGCTCAACTTCACGATTATTGGCAGAGTGTTTTTTTTTTGCAGAGTTGTAATTCATTAGACTGTGCCAATCAGTACACGGATAACTGCCACACATCACGTCTGTGATTTGCGGGTTTAACCTCCACACGCTGGGTGTTGCGGCATCCAATCACTGACCACAAAGCAGAGATGCAGGTGCGCACGTAAGGCACTGAAACAAAGTGTTGCAAACATCGTTTCGCGAAATTTGCTGTCTCTAGAGATAACTCAACCTGCGTACAATAATACAGACACAATCCGTGGTGCATCACAGGCTGACTTATTTATGACTATGCAGTAGGAGGCTACAATTAAGGTAGGGGGGAGGAAAGTGGCCTTGTCGCAACACAATCAAGTAAACATTTTCCCAAAATTTGGAAAATACGTACAGCATGTTTAGCCTTACAGGTAGCCAACATGCGATACAAAAAAAAAGTCAGTAACCTTAGCTTAATTTTACAAGGAATACTCATTAAAAATATCGTTTTCAGTCTCACTTGAAATAAAAATAATGTATACAAAACGCGTGAAAAATATATAATATTTGCAATGATTTTTGTTCGTCAAATTTAGGATATAAATGAAGGAGTAAATGTTACTTGTAATTGTCATAAATAGTTGCAGAACCGTTGTGACGTAGTCATAATGTCAGCCTGTGATACACCACGGACTGTGACTGCATTATCGTACGCAGGTTGAGTTGTCATCACTCCAGATAAACTGTTTGTTAGTAACCGTGCCTTGGTAACCAATTATCTTGGTGGAGTGCTTTCCAAATTAGATCATGATTCAATTTACGCACGGTGAATTTTGACCACCTAAGTTGTTAGACATATACATGTTAACATGCCATGGAAATAGTCTGTTGCGTGCCATGTTCCTGGAGGCCAGTGGTCGGCGGCTGTTTCGTAACACCTTGAGGGCTGGCCGATGACTCAAAGCCCGGGTGGCTCATAGTGGGAAAACCGCCGACACTACGTCATAGATACCTGTCCCAACTGCGCCTTAACCCTTCGAGGGCGGCGGACGTGACTACTAGCACATCCGAAACATGATGAAAT
>PNEQ01021971.1:0-13088 GCA_003012365.1 Medauroidea extradentata | reverse complement strand
GCCCCCTTGTTTTTTTTTTTTTTTGTAGTAACATTTCTGGGAAAAAAGTTTTTATAGCAAATTTGTGTCAAGAAAAATCTTTTTGTGTCAGGAGTTAGTTTGCTTTTAAACAGTCAGAAATCTTATAGAATTACAAAGTACTACATACACTTACACTACACCCCCGATTTTACAAACCCTGGATTTAATGAAGGTAGCGGTTCTGCGAATACAATCTCAGGAAGCCTCAAAAAAAAATTATTTGACAAAAAAATTGTAAGGAATTACATTGACAATGAATAAAACATATATTATCTAATTCACGGCATTAAAATATGAATTGTAGAGTAGCATTCATTACTTGGTAACTCACAATATTAAAAATAAAACAACTATATTGAAAATCCGTTAAAAAATGTGGCTGTGACAGTTTGAAAGCCGCTTGGCGGCACCGCCGTCTGTGCCAAGCCGGCCGGCCTGTCTCCATAAACTATGACGTATTAGGATCTATTTTGAGGTCGTACTATATGATAAAGTTCCAGCGTATGCGCATATGCTCATTTAACTATAGTACAGCCTCCTTCTAAGCTGTTTTACGACGTATTATTTCTCTACCGAATGTGTTTACGTTTTTACACAAACCCTACAAATAATAATGTGAAATTATTTTTTCTTTATTGGGTTAACACCACATGTACTTAAAATAATTAACTTGGCGCATAATTTGCTTTAACAATGTGTTACTGTGTGTCTTAAAACGTGCGTGCAGTGTTCGCTCGAGAGAAGATACTCGCAATCTCGATTTTCTCATTTTTTGGGGACAAGGGTTGGTCATATCTACCGTTCAACTGTGTGACGTCTGGCTACTGATATCAATTTATGTTTACATTATTACATTAATTAATTTCCTGCAAAACGCTACGGAAGTCGGGGCCCGACTAGAGACGCTTTGCAGAAAAAATGCAATTTAAAAATGTTACATTATGGCCGCGGTGGGTGGCAAAATAAGCGGCTATAAATTTTACGAAGGTAACGATTTTACGAATGCGATGAGAGGAACTGTGAGTATTCGTAAAATCGGGGGTCTAGTGAATTTCAGTCCCAGTATTTTCTCATAAAGCTTAGAAAAGCGGTGAGAGTGCAGTGTGATGTCACTGGCAATAGGTACGATGTATGATTATAGGCATGAGCGTGACCTTGCCTGGCTGTTCAGCATTTGCTCTCTCACTCCCGCTACCATATCACGTGCTTTGCAAAGGACGATCAATAAGGCATTCTTCTCGCCACAGCCATGCAACTGGTTCAGTTAATGTTTAAACAATTATTACTACATACATCATTTATAAAAATCATGCCTTATATAAACATGGTATGCTCTAGATAACAAATTGGAATTAATTTACTTATACTGTATATATTTATTGAACAGGTAAAAGTTACGCACATAATTACTAAAAGGACCATAAAAATAGACAAAGTGTAAACAAGTTTGTCACAGCTGTCAGTCTATAACCGTATCGGTAGGTACCCTAAACTTCTTCACAGATGCTGTTATCAGTGCTGCCCGTGTCAGAGCACACATCATCAGAGCTCCAGTCATCTTCTGTGCCGTCAAGCACGTTTGATATGCAGCACTTTTTGAAGGACTTTACGACCTTTGTTTCTGGGATAGCTGACCGGGCATTGTGAATCCACTGACACACAAGATCCATGCTTGGTCGCCTTATTCTCCCAGTCTGTGTCATCTTGTGATTATTGCTTGCCATCTGTTCTGAATATTGCCGCTTCAGGTGCACTTTAAACAGCTGATTGATGCAGACGTCAAGAGGCTGCAGAACTGAAGTCAATCATCTATGTAGGTATTACAACCTGGTCTATTCGTCCATTTTCCAGATGATTCCTTTTGTAAGATGACCGTGAAAGCTGTCCAACACCAGCATGCTTCATAATTTTAACAAAGCACTGGGCCGTCGTTCTCACAACCACTGTATGGTCCATCCATCCCTTTTCTTGAGCCCTCACAGTAATACCATAAGGGAATTTTTCATTTTTTTGAATAGATTTTCTTTCGAAAATACTGTATGGAGGCAGCTTTTTCTCGTCCAAAAGAACTGCTTAAATTACAGTCAACACACGCATAAAACTACTCTGTACCTACAGTATGCGTTGAGGACTGTTTGTCCGCAATGTGGCAACGACATGAGGAAGGTGACCTTAACTGCCGGCTCTACCACCTACTCTTTCCCTTCCACTCACTTCGCTATACCTGCCATCCCATTTTCAACTCGCATCATTCCACATGGTTATCACAGCTGTTATGTGAATTAACTTAGCAATTTCACGCTCATTGTTTCACGCTAACTCACACATTATTCCCAAAAGACCTTTCAACAAGCAATGGCTTCAGCTTGTACTATAGCAGAATACTGGCATGGTGGCACTATTTCAGCAGCATACAAAAATAGCCTAAGTGCAGTATGACCCACATTCCACCCACACCCTGCTTTTACAAACCTAAATTTTGGAAAAAAGGTATTGGTGGTATGTGAGTATGTACTGTATTTTGCTACTAAATTAATTTTGAAGTCAAGACATTCAAATACCATACTACTTGCATGCACATTCTAGTTATGGTTTAGTGATTTTTTTTTTTGTTAGAGCTTGTAGTTTTATTCCATAAGTTTTTTTTTCTCTCTTATTGAAAATATATTTTAATTGCTAATGTTAAAAAAAGTTTCAAACTGCACTGTGTCTCTAACACCTTAGGAAATCCATTGATGTGAAACAGATTGTGCATATGGGTATGTTTCATCCATTTTCTAGCACTACTTGGTGGCGATAGTATTACACTTGTTGCCATTTTGCATTGGTGAGTGGTTGTACCGATAGCTGTATTTTTTAACAGTTTCATTACCATGGAATTTCATGCACATATTAGATTAAAATAACAAATATGACTGTTTATATTTTGTTTGGCAAAACAAAACTTAGAAACAGCAGAAAGTTTACAACTTCTGCTGGAAAATTTGCATGATACGACTGTATGACTATGAGCAGAAAATAAATGGTAAATGTAAATAACTGGAGTGGACCTATGAGGTTTCATTGCAAGTTACATTATTTCATGAGTGTAAAAATTAATTAAAGTTTGAAAATATCAGTGCCTTGTATCTGCTAAAAATAAGTATCTGATCGGGAGGTTCATAAACATTAGTATTGGCCAATATTTTGTGTCGGGGTATCAGTATTGGCTCAGCATTAATTAGAATGTACAGTCGAACCTCGTTGCATAATTCTAGTATCCAGCTATTTTTTTTCCATGGTCCTGACAAATCGCTTATACAAACAAAGTTAAAAAATTCACATGTATTGTTCCTATATGCATAAATTTCCCGCATCGACCATTCAGACATTTTCGCCAGCAACAAAAAAATTTTACTCAAATTTTCATACCTCGCTCGTATACACTTCTCAAAAGAAACAGGTCTAAACAACGTATCATAACCGCATAAGACAAATTTTTACTGTCGCCAAAAATATGGACAAACATAATATGTTTGGTTTGTATAGACTAAATTTTTACAGCTATTGTTTCAAATATGTTAGGCAATCATTCATCATATTTTAAGAAACATTTTACGTACTGTAGGTTGTGCATCTAAAAACAGACATTGCTGTATTTTTGTTAGACGAACAACATACATGTTGCTACCAACTGAAAAACGTAATTTTTTTATAGAGGAAAGATTTTTTGAAATTAATATCCAAATTATTTTCAATAGATAATGAACAAGTATTGTGTATAAATTCATTTTGTTTAAATGTAAATACGTGCCTTTTTTTGCATTTCAATAAAGTTTAGTGAATAAATTACAGTAATGTCTTGAGTTTTCTTCCACTATTTTGTGCACTTCTGAGTAAAGCTGAAGGCAGCCAACCGCAAGCATGCGATTATATAGTAGTGATGGGAAGTGTAGTTAATTTGGCAGACCTAGGTCATTCAGAACTAGTCATACAAGTGAATTTTTCTTTGGATGCAGTTCAGTTGAACTATACAGTTCACCATCTTAAAAAGTTCAAATTGAGATTGGGATTTGTACATAGCCTATGTTGTCGGAAATCACATGTGTTCATACAAGCTCAAACGTATATTTTATGGTTTTTAAATGGTGTGTGTGTGTTTGTGTGTGTGTTTGTGTGTGTGTGTGTGTCTGTGTGTCTGTGTGTCTGTGTGTGCGTGCACGTGCGAGTGCGTGCGAGTGCGTGTGCAAGTGCGAGTGCGTGTGCGTGTGCGAGTGCGTGTGCGAGTGCATTTGCGAGTGTGTTTGAGAGTGCGTTTGCGTTTGCGAGTGCGTTTGCGTTTGCGTTTGCGAGTGCGTTTGCGAGTGCGTTTGTGTTACTATTTTTACAATCTTAGCATTTGCAGTGAAATACAAAACACGAAACGAATGAATCAAACTACATCAGTCCTTGAACTGCAACGGTCCTCGAATTATACCTGTCCTCGAACTGAAACTGTCCTCGAATTATACCCGTCCTCGAACTAAATCGGTCCTCGAACTGCAACTGTCCTCAAACTATACAGGTCATTGAACTGCAATGGTCTTCGGAACTATACCGGTCCTCGGACTGCTTGAACTAACTGGCCGGTCTAGCATAGCACTCTTCTTCTCTCTAAGTTCGCTATACATTTTCGTTCTCCCCTTTCATTTGTTCATACCAGTTGCCACCACATAATGGGCGAGGGGGTATTGGGGAGCAGAAAAGGAGGGAGAACAAAAAAAGGTTTGCCTTACATGGGGGTGGGGGGAGCAGTGCACATGCGCAGACAAATGTAATAGTAATCTCTGCGCGGGAGAAAATCTTGGCACATGCGAAGCGACTTTTTTGTACTTTAAAAACAAGGGAGACGTAAGTACAGTTCTGTTTCATATAAACGAACTAGTTCTGTAGTTTGCTTAACGGAGCAGTTCAGAAAGAACTGGTAGTTCAGGAACTACCCATCCCTACATTGTAAATATGTATCTTGTACATTTTCACTTTTCTGTTTTGACAGCAACAGTTTTGTGATTTTTGTCTAAAGTAGGGTACAGTATTTTCATTTTAAGGCGTGTGAAATGTTTTCATAAATTATTGCTGTAACAATGTCACGGTCTTCAAAACATGTTCGCACATTTGAAGCATGCTTTAAAATAATGAAGGAGATAGAAAACTGTCCTGGTGAAAAGTGTGTTGACATTGCAAAATGTTTCAGATGGCCACCGTAGACATTAAATTGGATAGTCTGTAATAAAAAAGAACTACGACCATATTAACTACAAACACATTTCAAGTGCATATTTTCATGTGGTGGATATATTTAAATTAATTAATTTAAAAAGGGTTTTTTTTTTTTTTTTTTTTTTTTTTTTTTTTTTTTTTTTTTTTTTTTTTTTTTTTTTTTTTTTTTTTTTTTTTTTTTTTTTTTTTTTTTTTTTTTTTTTTTTTTTTTTTTTTTTTTTTTTTTTTAAAAAAAGGACCGGGGGGTAGTTGCAAGTGTGTCTTTCCTACATGTTTCGTTTTCTCGCATGCGTAGTTTTTTCTCAATGGATAGAGGTTTGACTGTAAAGAGACAGAGGCAGTATTTCATCAAGCAAAATTTGTGGTAAATTTTATACCCTATTTCATTGTAAGTACTTATTGTAAAGCTTGACTTAAGTATCCAGTCACTGTTTCTTAAATTAGAGCCATTGGTTAGTGTTAATTTTTATAAAACAAAGGTTATAACTAAGCTCATGTACATGTACGTCTTTCCTTACAGTAAGGTCCATATTAGCAGTCGTTACTCGCATCTCGTCTTGAGATCATATAAGGTGATGCAGTCTTGAGATGAGTTTCTAGTCTTGAGACATTTGCTATTTGATAGACAGTTCTTGAGATGTACTTAGCTGATATTATTATCAAAATTTCTTACTCAAGTGATGCGAGATTCTGAGAAATGGTTTTTTGGAATGTCAAATGTCTAATAGAATGCTGTGTGTGTTGGTAATAAAACTAACCAGAATGTGATAATTTAAGTGAAGAATGCTTTGGCTTCACGGTTAAACCAATTGAGTAAAATGACAGAAGGTTGAGGTACTCACAGACTGGTATTTCTTGGTAGTTTCACACGCATAAAAGGATGAACATATAGTTGAGCGGTTGTGCGACGTTTCACTGACTAAGTCAACTTCATCAAATAGGCACACTGAGTAATGGCGGCAGTAGAAGTGTGGTTGTAGCTGTCAGGGATCAAACTAGAGTGTGGTGGGAAAATTAAAAAAGATAAGATGTGGGGGTGTAGTGGTATTCTGGTGCTATGGTTGCGATTATCTGATGTTGAGACATGGTTGTCGAGATTTTGTAATGTATTGATGGGCTAGTCCCTAGTGCCTTAGTTTTGAACTGTTGTTTGATGGTGGTAGGGTTTTTACTACTTTGGTGTTATAACAGGAGTCAAAGTTTTGCTTGTGTGATGCAGCATGTGCTGCATCACACAGTTTTTTTGTTTTTGGAGATAGTTGGGAGTATCAGCGGATGACACAAATAGGAAACTCTATATAACATTTTGATGCTCTTTTTGAAGAATTTTGTGAATGGGTTTTCGTTTTGTGCATGGTAGAAGTTTGAGAATATTTCACCTGTGTGCGGGCTAGATAAGCTCTTGGTTTATCTGGTAGGCATTATGTTACTGTTTTTAGCTGACTATGTTTTATTCCAATTTTTAATCCCCAAATCCTGGGGGTCGTCTTATTTTCTTGAAATATGTGTACAGTTATATGTTTCAATTACAAATGCATTTGTTTGCTACTTCACACATGTATTAGTGTAATAAAATGTAAGAAAATGTGGAAAATAATGGTTTACGTACTTAAAAGTGGCCATTTCAAATTAAGTGCTCATTCCAGTGCATTATGGGTCATTAGTTTTTGTTTAATTAAGTAGTAAATTATTTTCAACTGACAGACATAACCCAATTTCTACCATATCTGATGGTTGAAAATCTTATTTCATCTACTTAAACAACAGAATACAATAAAAGTTATGTTTCATTACATATTATTAAAATTTTTCTGGTCTTATCAATTCATAGGAAAAAAATGTTTTTTTTCCCTCTAGATTGAAGTAAAAAGGTAGGGTCATCTTATATTCAAAGTCGTCTTATTTTCGGGTAAATACAGTAATTTTGATTATACATTATGTGTTTGTTATGATGTACACAAATTATATTTCATTGCAAAAACACCTCAAAGAAAGCATTGATCTAAATTCTTACATAACAAAAAATACAGTTCTGACAAAACAATTTCAGTGATTTCAATGTATCCAGTAGTAATTTTTTTCTTTTTAATTTTTTTTTCTATTTTTTACTTTACTTTTTAAAATCTGATTTATTTACACAAGTAAATAGCTACGGAAATATTCTTTATGTTTAACGGTGGCTAGTTATTTGCAGTTCGATGTTTTTATCTCGTTGAGAATGCACGCATGGGAAGTTATTTTATAAGTTGTCGTATGTTGCTGTATGATTTGTGTGTTTAAGCGTACCGGTTAATCAAGATGTTATTAGGTGCAGGGAGCTATTCTGTACAGTCAGGAACCATTTTATAACCATTGTTATACCCAATATTACATGGAAACCCATAGAGAATGAACTAGTAATAATCGATAAACTTATACAAGAGGGCCGCTATTCTTTAAACAGTTATAGAAGTTATTGTACACTTCACATAGAAAATGAACTATTCTGCCAGCTGCCACTAGCATGTTTTATATAATATTATAGCAGTTCTTCGTTCTAAGGTAACTTAGATCTTTTATCAGTGTTCCAAACGACTGCGCAATGGCATCAAAATTGTTATAAAATTTAATTTGTATATACTGTTCTATGCCCAATAAGTTCCATGTACCAACAGAATGGCAAAAATTATGGATGCATAAATAATTTTTCTACGGTTATACTTGATTTTTGGGAGAATAGTTCTAGTCTTTTTACATCCTTACCATGTCAAATTTCAAAAAGTCCTGCAATTGCTTTTTGGGTAAGTATTTACATTAGCATAATTCTGAAGCTAGAATCACGTCAGTATTTCGACTGGTTTAAGAGATATTGAGGTTCATAGAGACCTGTTTAATTTTCATACCCCTTACAGAATGAATGTTGAAAAATAAAATACAATGTGTTAAAGAGAGCATCGTACATAAAATACGTTAATGTATGAAGTACACATAGTGTAGTACGTTTCTCGAAGCCAGTATGCAAAAATATTATCAACAATCCTAGACAATACTTTGTATAAACTTTATCACTTGCTTCTTTAACATTTATTTATTTACCACGTATTCTTAAAGAGTTTAACTGTTAACAATTCGCTGGAAACACAAATTATTTTAACTGTTGCCAAAAAACATCATAATTAAAATTTTGAAATTAAATTCTGGGAAATAGCTTATATTTAAACCAAACAAAAGTATGTCACAAAATTTTTACCACTGGCTTGCGTGGAGAATTCAAAGGTCGTAATGACATTACACAACACTGAGTTCTGCCAGTAACGTGCAAGAAGCGAGGAAATAAAAATAGTAGCAATAGAAATAATAGTAATTATAATTATGTACCTTCATGTCGGGTACACAGCTTCATTGGACCTGAGTGGTAGGCATATTGGTTCCACGTGCTGACAATGTAAAGTTGGAGTTAATATCACACGCCTTGGAACACTGTAAATAAATACTGCAGTCGTATACATGTTTGCTAATGGCAGAACAATTGATTAAAATAAAGCATCATATATATAGACACACACACGTGCATGCACACACGCACACACATGCATATGCACACACACGCATGCACACATGCACACACCCACACACACATATGCAGGCACGCACACACACACACACACTCTCTCTCTCTCTCTCTCTCTCTCTCTCTCTCTCTCTCTCTCTCTCTCGTCCTTTGTACAGTATTTATTTTGTACATTATAATAACTTTACAGATCCTATTAACGAGTCAGTATTACTCATCACAACTTTTTTTTTACTAAATAAATAAATGCAACGGTATGAACTTGTTGTTTTTTTGTGTACATAAAACTATTGATTTATAATGGAAATTAATAAAAGTTAATGCTAAATGTCATTTAGTATTCTGATTTATTTATAACTAGGCCAAAATGAATACATGAATACAAACCTTGTTTTTTTAAATAGGACCGTACATAAGTGATTTTAATTTAGGTAGCTTGTGATTTAACTTGTTTTGAACATTTGAGACCTGTAATTGCAGAAGCGATAAGGGCAACGTAACATGCACATTACGCCTCTCCCTAGCCTCTAAGCGCAAGTCACTGAAATATCATACAGTTTTTTCGCATACAACTAGCCTCTGTGAGACAATTAATGGTGATACTGTCATTTTAACATGTACTATCAAAGTTAAAGGTGTGTTTTACGTTCCTATACCATTTAAAACAGTCTGCGCTAAGACAGCAAAAACCACCAATTTCCGCAATTTTTGGCCTCTAGAAAATACGCTACAATGTATAAAGGGGAATCTGAAAAGGACATTCACACGTTTAATGTACTTTGAAGGTTATTCCTAAGCATGTATCAATCATGCGGATTGGGTTTGTTTGAAACATACTGATAATGCCCGGCAAGATATTTTCTTGCGCGCTGGAGGAACAACGTGCAAAAAAAAAACTGGAATGTCACTGTAAAAAGTAGAATTGCATCCCAAAATTTTAAGAGGAATTATGAAAGTCGTGAGAATGATTATGAAAATTGTTGATGCCAATGTTTTATTTCAAAACCGAAGTGAAGTTATCTAGAGCCACAACCCATCCAGGTAATTCTGCTCATCTCACTTGTCAAGATTCCTAACCCAGTTTGTAAAAAACTCCAGTTCTAACAGTAGTCAGCATAATCCAGTTCTGTGCAGTTTAGTATTTAGTTATTCCTCTTGAAAACAACTCTTTGATTATAATTAACTTAGCCCTACGACCAATATTATGAATCCGATTAAATTTTCAGTTTCAAATGAAACACCCATATTTTTAAGTGAAGTAATTAATTTCAAGACTAACAGTTATTTTTTAAAAATATTTTGAATGTTAATTAAGTGGCTGTATAGAGTAATTTAATTTATGTTTTTTTTCTTCTTTTCAACTCTGTATTTCATATAATAAAATTGTATATGTAGCAACACATATCTTATTCATTTCACCACATTCATGAGAAACAAATTTTTCTGTATTAAGGTGCCCGCCTACTGGCCGTGTGTTTATGTGAGTGAGGCACGGCGCGAAGGGTGATGTTGACCAGCTCTTCTGGCGCGGTATCGCTTCTACCGCAAGACGCTGAAACGGCGTGCAGTGTTATCTTAGAACACTCGCCTTACTGACACTTTCAGTGGTGACCCCATCTTTTTATTGGTGGAAAGTTTTAAGCAAAGTTTAGTGCATGCTCCTAGACAAGTTTCAACGCGAATCCTGCAGGTAGTTTTTCAGATACAACAGGTTGAAAATGCTGTTTTTAGCAATTTTGAGGAGCTCCGAAATTATTTTTCTAATCAACGTGTTGCTTTGAAACAACTCTTCAGTCATCGTTTGGAGTGTATTTCCTTTTCGTGCATATACACATTGGGCATATGTGAAATAGTTTATTTTAAAAAATTGTATTACGAACCCGCTGCAACACATTTTAAGCGCGTGGTAGACAAGGCCCTTAAATATTTGCCACAGAAATAAAGTTGAGTTCTGCGATAGTGTACCAAATTATAGTACAAATAAAAAGCTTGCTTCAAAAGTGTTACGATTTGATTGAAATTAAAATAGAAGTGTAAAGAGTATGGGGATAACTTTGAAAAAATATCTGTCCTTGTTTTTTATCTTTTAGGCCATGATTGTATGCAGGAATAAGTATTGTTAATTTTTTTTATAAATGAGCTGAATATAACTTTTGGTCGTAACTATTACTGTGTGTATATCTTACATGCAGTGTATATACTGAATTTATGTTTGTAGCAAACTTGTCTGGGAAGTAAGACATATTTAAGAAGTGTTACTAGATACTTTAGTATTCAATGAAAACTTTGCCATATTAATCCAACAAGGTAATTTGTAATTGAAGCAGTGTTTGTCTGAAAAAAGTCCATGAATGTACAAATATATTACCTTGAAAATATAATTTTTCATTGAGAAATTTTAATTTTTCTATATAATGTAACAATGCGTTAGGCAAATGACTATTGTAGCATTTATGTGCGCGGCTCTGAGGAATCACGTTGCATCTTCCTGTCCTTCAGCCTGCACGGAGCCCGAGTTGTCACCACATGCAAGGTGGCCAGTAGGGACTAGGCATCATCTTCCCAGCGTAGCTCAGCTCTTCCGGGGCTAGCTGGCAACATGGTGGTGAAAGATGTGAATGTCTAGATATCCATTGTGTGCACCAAGGGAGAGATGGGTGATATCAATAGTTCACTTCCTGCATGCACGAGTGACTTATCTGCCCGGACTGTGATGGTTTCCTCTGTCCCGGTAGAGTGTAGCACTATCCAGTGACATTTTAATGGCCAACCACATAATGGGTGACAATTACACATTACAATACTGCAAATCATACAGTTCATCACACAATACGTGGATAAAGAATCGGTTAGTAGCTTTGTGGTTTAGAAACACTGCATAATGTCACTTAATGGTTTAAGTTATGTGCAAACATTACAGAAACTCATTTGAGACCTAGTGTCACACTATGAAATATGTCAATTTTTAAAATTTTTTAAAAGTATTATACATAAATACAAAGTTAAGTGGACATGACATAGTTTACAACTCGACTGAAACAGCAAATTCAATTTTATTGTAAAAAAAATACATTAGTTTCACAGTTTAAGCAATTGCTAAACAGTTTTAAAAGACATAGTAATATTTTCTTTGAAATCTTTGTTTTTTCCTTGTTAAAAATTTTTAAAATATTTTTTTGGCATTAATTAGGCCTTACCAATAACGTTAACCACACAATGAAGCAAAAACAACTAAAAAATTTTACATCCTTCCTCCCCTTGAATAGCTATTCATCTGACCAACCAAATTATTGATTTAAAAAGCATAGTATATTAATGAAGAGGGTTTCTGTAGATGTTGAAGTCATCATGTGTAAAGAAAATTGTAGTTTACTAACTTCAAAATATTTAGTTTTTCGTTAGATTAGGTTATGTTAGTTTTGGTATGTTTAATTTATCCTTAAGTTTTCTATTTTTTGCTATGTTAGGTAAGGTTAGGTTCTTACCTAATAATGTTTACTCACACGGGCTCAATATTTGGCAGTATTCAATTTGTTACTGTATTGTTAGAAAATCAGCATCTCCTTAAATATATCGGGTCGGCCTACTATTCAAACAGGTTATTTGCATCCTGTATGTACCTTTTCCAACTTGTAAAGCTGGTTTTTCATTACAGATATCAAAATACAAAAAAAAGTTATATCACCAAAAATAAGTAAAATTTTACTGTGGTCAATTTGAAACCAAACAAGCCAGGAAAATACACAAACGACTCTACTTTAAATTTCTTGACTATTTTAATACTTAAATTTTGAAAAGATGAATTTAAATTAACATGTTCCCAATTACTCAGTTATTGAATTCTGTTGTATCATACCGGACACCTGACAAACTCACCCTGAAAACTGCATATAGCCTGTTACGAAGGATTTACATGTAAATTTAAATAAGAAAACAAAATTAATATTTAACCAAGATGGGGAAGTGGCTGAACACTTCACAACCCCCCAGGGTCATTCCATGGAAAATCACCCAATTTCAATTATTTTGGTTGCTGACCCATTTTGAAAAAATTTGAAATTTTGTCACACATAATGTACGTATTTCAACAGTGCAAACCCAAAGTTATTGATTTTTATCTGCCCTCATTTTGATTTTACAGAACAAAATGGCCAGTACCGTGTACCAAAATTTACATTTTCAAGGGTTTTTGTATTGTTTAATATCTTGATATCCATAAAAGATACAAAGTCATGTGTTATCTCATTGCAAAGAGGAGACTGAGGGCTATAAATAATGC
>PNEQ01021970.1:0-13087 GCA_003012365.1 Medauroidea extradentata | reverse complement strand
TACAAAATAAACTAAACTGCCAAAAGAAAAAGAAAGTTCCTTCGGGGCCGCGTACATCACGCCCTACCGGAATGCCTCAGCAAAACTCGCGCTCTAAAGAAACTATCGCCGTAACATAATAAATAATGAAAGACAGCAAATGCTACAAGGCCGAATTATAACTTTAGCTCGCCATCGCACGGGTCACCCGACCACGTGGGCGAAACCCCTCTCCTACGAGCGCGGTACGGCACATCTTCATCACTCGAGCGGTCAAACAGAACTGGGGGGAGTCCAGGGCACACATGGCCGGCCAAGGGTGCCATAGCCTCCAACCCAGCGCACCAATCCCTCTGGAACTCTTTCAATTATATTGGCTTCTACAGGCTGCACAGAACTCTCAAATTAAATTATATGATTCTTAGTAAAATGTTATTAATACATAAATTCCAGTTGGTGAAAAGAAAACAGATTGACGTGAAATTATATAAAATATTAAGGGCGGCATTGGCGGAATGATACATTATCTGCCATCACCGGAAACTTTGCAGCTGGCAATTCCAAGAATTCAAGGCCTTTTGTTCAGCGTCACGTGCTGCCCAGCCGCCAGCCTGTCGCACTCCTTGGTCATCACAAACAACCAAACTTACACAAAAACTGACAATGTTAAATACATCTTCTGGCCCGTAAATTACGACAAATAGTTACTTAGATAAAATTCTTGAAATGCAAAACGGAACAAAATGAGACTAGTCTCAACTTCCTGTGACAAAATTAACTAATTAAAATTATTAACATCGTTAATTATGAAAATTAAACATTAGCCCTATGTAGCCCACCGCAATGATTATGGTTTAATTAGTTACAAAAGGTTTTATCTTAAATGTTAGCTTCTTGCTTCAGGATGGCATTCCATAGCCTCGCAGGACTAAAGTTCATCCACATATCTTGATATCAAAAATTACTGTAGCTGAATAAATTAATAAAAGAAAGAATATTTACTCTTTAATTATTGAAATGACTTCTCGGCGAACAGACAATGCATTCACTCAGTAAGCCGGACAGGCTCACCACACTTTGACCGGGCAACCATGAAAGGTGGGGCTTTACTTCATATCGCACACAATTAAGTTATAAAATTGGGTCAAAATAACTGGTAGCTGCCTTAGTGAGTTGGGGGCTCTTATTTGTGGGCTGGCATTGTGGTTGGTGTTTTATCTACACTGGGGTCGAGCAAATATCACCAAAAAAAATACAAAAATTGACATTGCTGGTGAGGCCAGTTACTCTTCTACACTATGGAAAACAGCATTTTCTGTGCATGGGTGTGTTATAACAGGGATGCCACCGAGTTCATTTCCAAAATCCTGTAATTAGCATTAAAAAATTCTGAAAAATTCTGTAATAATTCAAACTTACGTCTACGTACTTTTCCGAAGTTTTTTAGAAGATTCTTGCTGTAGAATTTTGATAGTGAAATTAATATATATAGTAAATTATTAAAGTATTGTGAAAAATTGAGATGTTATACAGGAAACCATTTACTGTTAATGTTTTTTACAGACTGAACTATTTTCTAATCTGTTTTGATAAAGTAGCAGTGAAACTTTCCACCCGTTTTCCTATTTGGAAAAATTTGTAGAATGAGTGCGAACATGTTCAACTGATTACTTATTGTTGAAAAATAAATATATCTGCATAAGTTTAATTATGGCCTCGAATGAGACGTAGTTTGCTTGTATCATGGCGCCACACATAAAATGTAACTACACGTATTTATTAACATAATCGCCGCATGTTTTCACCAAAATTTTTGGTACAAAATATGGGGTGCAGCCATTATGAGGGGTTTTAAAAATTTTCCTTTTTTATTTATTTTGGCATAAAATAAAACACAAATTTATGTATATTTGCTTGTATATAGTATGACCTTTTCTGCAAAAATAAAGGGAAAGATTTGTAGGTTTAAAATAAGCACAAAAAAGATTAGTGAATCTCGTTAATCCATTTATGTGCGTCGCTAATTTTTGTGTCAATTGTTGACAAACACAGATGTTAGAAATATCCGTGAATATCTAATATTATCCGTCTGTCCGTTTTAACCTTTAAATATCCATTAAAACGGATAAAATCCGTTAAAACAGCAAGCCTGTGTTATAATGTAATTTTTTCCTATAATTTTTTTATAAATCAGCCTGTTTTGGTTGTTGTTTTATTTGAAGATTTGTTTTGAACTCTGACGAGTACGTGACAGTTGCTTCACATTTTCCATATTGAAAATTATTTCAAGAGATTATCATTTAGTAGATATTGCTTTGCAACAAATTAATAATGATTATTGTGAGCAATCTATTACAAAAAACTACAGTGGACAAAGTTTATCTTCCTTTCAATGCAGCCAGATAACCATTGTTTACTATGAAACTAAAAAGGGCATTTCGATTTCAACAGAAGAAATAACACAATGTGGAATAAAGGTATGTGCTGTAAAATCACTTAAAAGCAATACTCTTTGTCTAAAATTGTTTAAAATTGCAACAATAGTAAGTAGTTTTTATTCAGTCTTGCACGTTATTCTCACACTGCATTTTCAGAAGTGACATGGTTGTTTATCATGCATTATCACAATACTTTTTCAGCTGATGTAAGCATTATATTATTGAATTAAAATACAGATAATATTATGCCATTTGTTTCAGTGTAATAACACTGAACATCAGAAAGAATGTTTAACAACTTATCCTGATATCACTGCTATAGAAACTGTTTCAAATGACGCCAGTAACATTTGTCAGGAAATGATTTATACTTTAGTGGAAAAAGTGATGAAAAGTGAAGATAGAAAATAAAGTATCTGTCAATGCTCAAGCGGTAACCTAAATTATGAACAGTAGCCTGTAAAACAAACTGTTTCTTTAGTTACCCTCTCAATGCCAAAAAAAACTGCTATATCGGCTGACACCAAAATTTCCAAAGCCGAAATTTCATCCCAAGTTATGATTTGTCTCAAATAGATTACCTTTTAAAAAGGTATAAAAAATTATTTGACAATAAGTTGGCAACTTTCGCATGTGTATATTTCAATATTTGCCACTAAAAGGGTTTACATTTTTATGGATGGTGTATATAATATAGATGTTTCACATTTGTTTTATTAGAACTCAGATGAAGACAATGTAGAGAAATTCATGACCAAAGTAGTACCCACGAATCAGTACAAAAGAGAAAACAGTAACAGGGCCAACAATTATGCAAATTACCTATTTGGAAATAGATGGAAAGATTAAAAGGGTGTGCAAGCATTTTTTGTCTACGCTTTGCATAACTGACATGATGACATGCACTGCTCTGCGTAAGTTAAACCCAGATGGCACGGTAGAAGAGGATTTGAGAGGTAAGCACTACAATAAGTCAAAGTTATATGACTGCATTAAAGAAGAAATCAGGTATCACATACGTAGCATTAGAGTCTTACTATTTGCGAGTCCAAACCTCCAGGCAGTATAATTAGAGCAGTCTAAACATGAAAACCTTTACAGCATGTATTTGGAAGCTTATAATAACGATAGAAAACCTTGTCGAAAATTTGACATGTACTGCACAATATTTAACACCGATTTCAATATTGGTTTATTTAAACCTAAAAAATACCAGTGCAACACTTGTGAAGTGAAGACATGAAATGAAATTACGAAAAACTCATACTAGAAAAAGGGTTAGCGAGAGAAGATAAGAGGAAAGTCATTGAATCTGGGATACCAGATCAAAAAATTTTAGCTGTAGTGTACTTTGTTCTACAAGCAGTACTAACATGCCCATCTAGGGACACTGCTACTTTTGGGACAAAACTATCGCAAAAAGAGGAACTAATGAAATGGGCTCCTGTATTTACCTGTACCTCAGAGAACATTGCCTAAACAAAACAGCTATATGTATTTTATTCTGATAACTGCACTGGGAAAAACAAGAATAAGTTCTTGTCATCACTACTCCCGTTTACAGTTACAACAGAAGATATCCCAATTATCACACATAAATATCTCATAACTGGTAACTCCCAAAGAGAAGGCGACAGCATGCATTCATGTATTGAGAAAGAAAAGTAAAGAGTTTTAAGGGGAACCCCTATCTATGCCCCTGAGAAGTGTATTTCAGTCTTATCTTTAGCAAAGTAACGCAACTACAGAATGAAGACATAAAAGACCTAAAAACCCTAGCATCAGAGGTAGGAAATAATTTCACTTTGACTGTGGACCACCAAAAAGTGCAATGGAATGAAATTAAAGTTACAGAATATGGAAAGGAGAAACCATTCTGTATTTTCGTCAAAACCAGTTTCTCCGACACAGAATTCAAGGAGATAAACGTGCACGGTCGTCGGAGAGGTGGTCAACCAAAGAGAGTATTTCCTACAAATATTCAGCAAGCTACAGAGTCCCTCCAATGATTGATGAAAATAAGAAAAAAGATCTTGTAACCTTTGTGATGGCATGTTAATCAAGAGACCGTATCACGAATAGCCTATTATCGGAGATTGGTGGTCAAAAACAAAAGCAAAGGACATTCTGAAAGCAAGAGTGGCTCGGACAGCAAATGAAATAGCAGACAAACTTGAACTACTGCTGCTATATTGACATTAGTGCCAGGAAGAATGTCTTCACCCTTAATTTTGATGCATTAAAAAGTAGTTTTTATTATTTTAACAGCATATTCATTTTTAGTGACATTGACTTAGTTAAATAATTAAGTAGGGAAATTATTTTCTTTAAAAATTTTTGAAAGTCAAGTGTCTGAACTAGATAGTAGAGGATTAGTGTAACTATCAACACAAGCAATAGTAAATGTGTGAATAACGTATGTAAATCTGAAGTGTTGCTGCGGTGATAGTGAGAAGAATTTTTTAAATCTAATATTAGGGCATAATAACTTATGCAATTTTTAAAAAGTTTACATTAAAGTTCTACATAAAATGGAAGATTAAAAACTGAATTCTCTACAAGCTGTAATGTGATACTTAAAAATGATTGTACCTATTTGAAAATAATATATCAATATTATTTTTGACAGGCAGCAAAGGTTAGTGTTAGCTGTTTGGCAAAAAACCTTTTTATTATTTGCACCATTTTATTAAAGTTTACATAGTACTGTAACACAAAATAAATGTCACTTTTGACAATGTAATAGTATTGTAACTCAAAATTAAGATGTTTTTTTATTAAAATAACACAACTTATTCATTTTCTTTATTGTACTTAATAGTACGATGAAAATCTTTCTTGTAAAACAAATTGCAGACTGTAAAGATTTTGTCAAATCTGTGATTTACTAAGTAACCTCAAAACTTTAAATTAGTTTTCCAGAAAATTATGTTTTTTTAGTTACGATAGTCTTGTTCTAGGGGTGCGATGTGTTGTGTTGGAGCAGGAATAGTGGTCTAGTTGGGGCAGTGATGTGTATTACGAGAACGTGAAAGTGCTTAGAGAATATGTCTGACCTGTGTTGGTCTCCACATGCAAGTTCCAGGACACCACGTAGTTCCTGTTCTTGCCAGTATTCTCCACTGAATGTGGATCAAACAGCGAGTCTTGCAAAAATGCTGTCTCCTCTTTACCAGACACCATGTACACTGCATCCTGACAAAAAAATAAAACCAATTACAGATCAGTTTGCTCTCAGGAAGATTTGTAACACATAATTTATTTCAGAAAAAAGTACATCTGAAGTAGTAAGTAAGAGTATTATACAAATACCAGCTATCAATTCATGTTTGAAATTTTCATGTTCTCAAAATGTTACTAATAATGTCATCACAATATGAATATAAAACATGTATTACATGGAAATGTAGTATTTTTTTTATACAGAACTTAAGTAAGTACACTAGACCCCGATTTTACAAACCCTAGATTTAACGAAGGTAGCAATTTTACGAATGCACTCTCAGGAACTCTAAAAAAAAATAACAAAATTCTTTGACAAAAAAATATTATAAGCAATTCCATTGACAATGATTTAAAAATATATTATCTAATTCACGGCACTGAAATATGAATTGTAGAGTTGCAGTTATTATTTGGTAACTCATAATATTAAAAATAAAACCAAAATAGTGAAAATCCATTTAAAAATGTGGCAGTAACAGCTTAAAAACCGCACACCGCTGCCTGTGCCAAGCCGGCCGGCCTACTGGCTTTGGAACTACGACGTATTAGGATCTAAATGGAGACCATACTACAGATGACGCATGTGCAAATGCTCATTTAAATGTAATACGGCCTCCTTCTAAATCTTGGCTATTTCTCCACGTCTCCAAGTATTATATAATTCTCACCTCGTGCAGAATGTGTGTACGTTCTTACACAAACCCCATAAATATTAGCGTGAAATTATTTTTTCTTTACTGGGATAACACAGTACGTACTTAAAACAACTAACTTCACACATAATTTGCTTTAACAGTGTGTTAATGCAGGTCGTAAAATGTGCACTTCACAAGCAAGAGCGAGCATGATGATCGCGCTACCTATCAGTCACGTGTAGAAACATTTGTCTCCGCCTTGGGTATATTTAACTTTGGAAATAAATATGAAGTTCGTGTACTACGTAATCCTGGAACAACTAATTTATTTTTACGTAACATACTGGCTGTGAAAGCAATTGTTTGCAACCACTTATACATGTAATTTTCGAAGTTTTTAGTTAAGAACGTCACAAAATGTTGTTTTTTGGCTTGTTGAACGTCTGCATATGCTACCGTGCTGCTATCTATCCACCATATTGTCAACGTTCATACAGTTTCACTATCTGTTCTCTCTGCATGCTACTTCTATCGACATTCACGTACTTAGTATCCAACATCGAGGAATGGTTTTGACGTTAAGTTATGTAAAACAATGCAATGAATAAATACTTTCACTTTTTTCTTCTTTCTTTGGTGGATAATTTACAAGGCCATTGTACGTTTGTATGTAATAAATACCCACATTTCCGACGCTACGAAAGTCGGGCTATTTGCTCGCGAGAAGGCACTCGGGAGCTCGGTTTTCTCGTTTTTTTGGGGAACAAGGGTCGGTCATATCTATTGTTTAGCAGTGCTATTTTGATCGTAAGATAACTGTCTATTGATACAAATTTCTATTTCAACAATCACTTGCATTATTTTTCCGTTAAACACTATGAAAGTCGGGCTATTCGCTTGAGAGAAGACACTCGGAAGCTCATTTTTCTCATTTTTTGCGGACAAGGGTGGGTTACATCTACCGCTCAATGGCGTGACATCTGACTGCTGATATCAATTTATGTTTCTATTATTACATTAATTGATTTCCTGCAAAACGCTACGGAAGTCGGGGCCCAACTAGAGCAACTTTGCAAAAAAATTCAATTTTAAATTTTTCTGATGGTGTTGGGGGGGGGGGGCAAATTAGGCTGCTATCAATTTTACGAAGGCTGCGATTTTGCGAATGTGATAAGAGGAACCATGAATATTCGTAAAATCGCGGGTCTTGTGTAATTTATATTGACTGCCAAGAAATTTTAGCTTTATATAATGGAAACTGTTGGGACACAGAATTTCCTACATAATAACCAGTTTGCTTTACCACCACCAAAATACTGAGTTATTTTTTAGTTGAACAAGCAAAATCATTTAACTTACAAAAAAATTTTTTTACTGGTGCCCCCCCCCCCTCCCCACAAATAACAAAAAGCCTTACCCACCTCAATTAGAGAACTACTCTTGAACCCATCAATATACGGGAAGCAGGCCATAAAGTGAGATGGATGAATTAGTTCAAAGTTTGTGTTAAATAGATACCTTAGACATACACTTAAGTAAATATGTTCAGCAGTAACTTACCAATTTTTTTTTCAAGTATTACATTAACTTACGGTACATCCCGTTAAAAACAATGGTAGTGTTTGGTGACTTAGTGTATATAGTTTTACATAGCGTGTTGTTCTTGTGAGCTCTGTACGTGAACTTATGTCATTCTTGTATCAAGACGTTCAGCGGCCAAAAAACAGGTTTTGTGCTGGGAAGAGTTAGTGTTAACTCAAAACGGCAGCGTAGAAAGTCGTGCTACGAATTACCTGCTGTTACCTCCACACTTAAGCCGGGCGTGGACAAGTTAAACAGCTCCGATGGCTTGCACTCTTGCTTGCGCACGCCTAAGGCTCTCTCGTGCCGAGAATTGACTGCAAAGAGCGGCGGCATTAGCTGACCAAGCGAAATCGGATCCAAATCAGCATCGCCTTTTGCAAGCAACATGCCAGGATTTGGATCAACTACGAAGTGGTTTTGATGATCATTTATTCATATCTGCCAATGCCACGAGACTTGAAGAAATTCATAACATGATGTTAGCAGATTTTGATGACTTATATTATAAAATACGGGCTGTTGCCGTTGTAGCTTGGAAGTTACTTCAAAGGCGTTACAACAACAAGAGGTTGATTGTAAATCACCACTTAGATGCCTTGGCAAATGCACCAACAGTTTCTATGACTTCTTCCACCTTGGTTCACCTGATATTTGTTATTCATGAAAACGTTGCTGCATTAGAGGTTTTGGGTATACCTGTGAACACTTGGGATCCCTTAGCAATATACTTACTAGAGCGGAAGTTGGAAACTAATCTCGCAGATAATGGGAGTTGACACTGGTAGATCCCTCAAACCTACCCACATTAGAACAATTTTTGACTTTCTTGGAAGGAAAACAGCGAATGTTAGAGGCCATGGGTAGTGGACTGAAACATAGACCTGTTCAGAAACAGAGCCATTTGTCTATGGGCAAGTCGGTTGGACATGGCTTGCCATCTACACATTCGTTCCTTGGGCGCTCTACGGAAGCAATGCAGCAGTGTCTCTGCTGTTAGGAACCTCATTCGCTGGTGCAATGCCCACAGTTCAGTCATACCTCATATAGAGAACGGATTACGTTTGATAAGAAGTACAAGCTGAGCATTAATTGTTTGCGTCAGTTCCACAAGACTGTGGATTGTTTCTCAAAACAAACTGCAAAATATGTGGTGCACGACACCAAACCTTACTCCACTTCGAAGAGGCACCACCAACAGCTCACAATCCAGGTACAGAAGACACCCCTATCATGGAGGATGTTGCCAGTATAGAGGAGGTTGGTGGCCACCACCCACCCACAACAACGTTGACAAGCATTGGGAACACTTCACTCCTGTTAGCTACCACAAGAATTGGGGTAAGTGATGCAAGCGGAACCATCCAGGCTTGCCGAATCTTCAATCCATTAGGGTGGTTGTCTCCATTGTCATTGCTAGCGAAAGCAATGATTCAATAGCTGTGGTTTGAGGGTGTGGACTGGGACATGGAGTTGCCTAGCTACAGAAAAGGTGGATTCAGTTTAAGGAACAGCTGATCTTACTGGAAAGTATCTCCATTCCCAGAGGCCCCCTGGTGACTGCCCCAGACTCAATTCTGGAGATAAATGGATTTTCAGACAGCTCTGAACTTGGATATGCTGCAGTGGTGTTATCTTCGTGAGTTGCCATGCTACGGTCCAGCTCAAATAAATTTATTAATGGGTCATTCGAAGGTGGCACCGACCAAAAGAGTACGACTACCTCGTCTGGAGCTATGTGCAGCAGTACTGCTCTCGAAAACATTGCACTATTGAACATATTCTCTTCGTGCTTCAAGGTGAACAAGATCTTTGCTTGAACTGATACTACGGTCACGATGGCTTGGATACGTTCATCATCTCATCTATGGAAGACATTTATGGCCAATCGTGTGGGAGAAATCCAAACCAAAACGTCACCTGAGTGGTGGCACGACGTTCCATCTGAAGAAAACCCTGCTGACTGTGCATCCAGATGTCTGCTGCCTTCTCAACTAGTTGATCATCCTTTGTGGTGGGCAGGACCACCTTGGCTCCAGGAAGACTCGTCAACATGGCCTATGCAGAGCAGAACTTCTCCTGTAATGGACGCTGACCTGCTTATAGAAGAGCGGAGGTAACCTTCTGGACTCTTTGCTGGGGCTGTTGCCGAAGTTGATTTTTCTCTGTTGCTACGTTTCTCATCTTTCAAGAAAATCAAGCGGATAACTGCATACTGTTTCCGCTTCAGCTGGGCTGCACAGTCTGGGAAGGAGCAACTCAGTGGACCACTTCAGGCAAATGAGCTTTAAGCAACCTTGCTGGTATGGGTGAAGAGGACTCAGGCTGTCGAGTTGGCTGCTCAACTGAGGACTGTTGAAAAGGGTGAATGCCCATCTTCCCTCAGAAGCTTAAACCCTTTTATTGATTCAGAAGGAGTGTTGAGGGTGGGCGGTCGGCTGCAGGCATCAAACTTGCCATATTGTGAGAAGCATCCTATCTTGCTGCCCAAGAAGTGTCATCTGATGGAGCTGATCATTGATCAACTTCACCATGATTTATTGCATCCTGGTCTTCAGCACCTGCTTTCTGTTCTCTAACAGGACTTCTGGCTTGTTAACGACAGAAACGTAGTTAGGCAGCAACTGCACCGGTGTGTCATTTGTTTTCACTGCAGGCCAAGCCCTGCAACACTTCATATGGGTAATTTCCCAGCTTCACGAGTAACTCAGGCCAAACCATTTCTGAAGGCTAGGGTAGATTACGCAGGCCCCTTCACGACAATAATGGCTCGAGTGCGGAAACCCTGTACTTTTCGGGCAAATTATCTGTTTATTTGTATGCTTCACCACCAAAGTAGTTCATCTGGAACTAGTCTCAGATTTGTCCACTGAGGCATTTTTGGCAGCCTTTCGCAGGTTTGTAGCTTGTCGTGGGTGCTACACAGACTTTTTCAGTGACCGCGGTACCAACTTTGTGGGTGCCGATCACCAGCTGAAGGCTCTGCAGACTTTCCTTCAAGACTCAGCCAATTGTGCAGCTATTTCCTCTGCCTTGAGCAACCAAGGAATATCGTGGCACTTTAGTCCACCAGGTGCACCTCACTTTGGAAACCTGTGGGAGCCTGATTTGAAATCAACAAAACACACTTGAAGAAAGTCATAGGTAACCTTTAACACCACTGTCTTCAGATCCGAGTGATCTCACTGCACTTACACCAAGTCACTTTCTCACATTGGGACCTTCACAAATATTACCTGAAAAGGATTTAACATCAGTACCTCCAAATTGGCTTTCAAGGTGGAATATTCTCCAGCAAGATCATCAATGTTTTCGGCGCCAGTGGCATAAGGATTACTTAAACCAGCTGCATCTCCGGTCCAAGTGGACGAAAACTACTGTGAATGTACAGCCTAATACCTTGGTGCCAATTCAGGACCCTAACATGCCCCCACTTCGTTGAAAGCCTGGTCGCGTGATTCACACTTTCCCCGGTGTCGATGGTATAGTCCGTGTGGCACAGCTTCATACCAGTCAAGGGCAACTTACCCGACCCATTACAAAGCTGTGCCCTCTGCCACTGGACTGAATTGAAATATGTGATTTCAAGGTGGGCGGGATGTTTGGTGACTTAGTGTATATAGTAGCACATAGCTTGTTGTTCTTGTGAGCTCTGCAAGTGAACTTGTGTCATTCTTGCATCAAGACGTGCAGCGGCCAAGAAACAGGTACTGTCCTGGGAAGTGTTAGCGTCAACTCAAGATGGCCACGTAGAAAGTCGTGCTACAAATTAACTGCTGTTTTTGTTGGGAATTCACCCTGAATTTTTGTGTTCAATTCACTGAACAGGTAGGCCTAATCAGAATCAGTGAAAACCATATATGTACTAATTGCTTTAGAGACTGGGTGCTACTTAATCGAACATAACCTTTTATTAACTTTCATAATATTTACTGGCCTTGTTCATATGTTAAGCCTTGGTCTAGGCCTAATTTACAGTGAATTCTACGAATTCTCTTTATTGGTAGCAGCTTGTTGACAGAATATCCAATGATTTTAAATTTCTTAGATTGTAACCACTGACTATTTTTTCATAGGCTGGGGAGTTGCAAACAGCAAAACTATGAATGAAAAGTATGTATCACTGGTACCTGAGGAACAGTTTGACACTTTTAAAGTTCAACTGGCTGAAAAGTTTGCGAGTGTCTTCGCTGACGAGACCAGAGACAAGAGGGAAGTGTGTCTTCAATGTACTTTCCCATCTCATGGAACCAACTGCAACATAAAACATTTTTCTGTTTGGTGTTCACATCCTGGAAACTGCCAACTCTACACTTTGTTCCAGACCTGTGCTTGACTCACTGAAAAGTATGATGTTCGCTACGACTCGGTGCTTGTCTTTGTCAGCGATAGAGTGCGTTACATGTCAAATTGTTGTGAATGTCTCAAAGTAATTTTTGGTGACAAAGTACACAAACAAAACGTTGACTCCTGTTTAAACACCAATGTAGTAAAAGCATTACAACCCTCAAACAATAGCTCAGAACAAAGGCGCTAGGAACTAACCCATCAATACATAACCAAATCTTGACAACCTCCAAGTCTCAACATTAGATAATCGCAACCATAGCACCAGAAAACCCTACACCTCCACATTTCTTCTTTTTGAATTTTCCAACCACACCCTAGTTCACTCCCTGACCACTAGGGCAACCAACCATGCTTCCATCACTGCCATTACTCTGTGTGCCTGAACTCGCCGCCTGATGAAGTTGACCTAGTCGGCGAAACTTTGTGCACCCACACAACAATGTGTTCGTCCTTTTATTACGTGTGTGAAAATATCACGAAGTACCAGTCTGTGAGTACCTCAACCTTCTGTCCTCTTATTTAATTGGTTTAACCTAGCAGCCAAAGCCTTCTTCACATACCAGTTGCAGTACGTATTTTAAAATATTGTTCATGAAACTGCAATATGTTGTATCCCACAATACTGGAGTTGCACTGAAAACTTTTTTTAAAACCATTATAAGAGAAAAGGCATTCTGATATTGTAAGGTACTTGGCCTACCCACCCTATCCCTTTCTTTTTTCTAAATTTGTTTGTTGTGCAGAATTGTGGTTTCATGTTGGCATAAACGTAACGTAACCATAAACTTAACTTCCGTAACTTCTTAAATACGTTTATACACGTTTTTCGGCGTCAGCATATGTCTAATGTGATCCCGAGATGCTTCGTGGGGCACTAGT
>PNEQ01021969.1:0-13086 GCA_003012365.1 Medauroidea extradentata | reverse complement strand
GAGGGTTATCATTGTTTACTTCAAATGTCACGAGGGTTATCATATTTTACTCTTAGCATTACTCTGCCATCTATGTTCATTTGCATGAACTAACTGGACTAATCCATAGAGAATGTACTGATGTGATGAGCAACACTTGAAACTAGAATTTCAAACTTTTGAGGGTTATCACTATTTACACCCGAGGTCTTCAATTACAAAAAAAATACTCAATGGCTTTACTGAAATGTTTTAAATCGTTGCAGAAGAGTCGTTCTGTTGGTGAGCTTTGCGCCAGGCAAGCAGGATGAATCACGCGCGCAAAACGAGTTGAGGGAGACAAGAGACAGCCAGCCGCTCTCTCCTCCCCTACAAGACCTAGCGTGCCTCGCGGCCGCAGGCTTCCCAGCACACGGGAAATTATGGCGCACCATTTTATTTGGAAGACACATTTTCGTTATACTAAAATATAATTTCAAGAAAAAGTGTTTATTTTAAGTCAGTAATTGTTTTATATTAACTATAAGGAAATAAAACAGTTCAAAAAAAATTTTTTTAATGTTTGGGGGTGTCAAAATTAATTACCTCGGGACTAACGACATCGGCGATCTAACGACATAATTATCTGGCACTGTGCGGTGTCGTTAGATCGAGGTTTTACTGTCGTTAGTTTACTTAAGTTGAAATTATCTTTAAGCAATGTTGCATTTTTAAATATTAAATACATCATATATATATTTTATCGGAAATTAATATTTGAGGCTACTCTGAAATATTTTAACTAGCTATCTTTTTTCTATTACAGTCAGCAGCCTCAGTACATTTTTCCAAACAACTGAAAAACATGTGTACCCACGCTCAAAATACATTTCATACATAGGATTGTAGTTTGTGGGATGAAAAAAAACTTAACATTGATTATATATCTATTATTAATCTGAAGTAAAGTGTTACTAGTAACTTTAGAATTGTAGAAATGAGCCACATAAATATTTAAAACCAATTTTTATGATAAGGTTTTGATGAAGCAGGGAGTTGCTTATGTGGCCAATCATATTTCGCCAACAACTGTAAACTGTCTTATCACTCTCATAAAAACTGTTTTGGCCAATGTTAGAAAATAATAGGGTGAAGAGACAACGTGTGGCAGAAGAGAGAGGGAGAGAGTAGGGCCCAGTGTTTTGTTCACCCCTAATATGATTCATGTGTGAATCCCTTTCCCTTTGTCAACAAACTCTTTCTCTCTCTTTTTCTCTCTGTCACTTGCCACATGAGCACACACAAGCTTCCTCTTTCCTGTCTTTCGGCAGCTAGCAGCCATCAGAGATAATATTTTACTAACCAAATTCTCCCATACCAACACAACCTCACGGCCACATGCAGGAGGGGAAGTGTGGCAATGCAGCTGGACAAAACTGTTAGAAAGTGAAGGGAAGTGCAGGTGAGTAACATTTACATGATGCTTGCTTGAGATTTCCAGGGTAAAAGTAGCACGCTCTTATGAACTGATGCTACAAATAAAGAAGCAAAGCTCTCTCAAAGACTACTAAACAAAAAAAGAGCTGAGCTATTAACAAAAGGGAGGAGAGGCTTGCTACAAGGAGGGCACTACTTTGAACTCCTTCCAACCAATGGTTTTTGAAAGTTTAGAGTCACAGTGCAAAGAGTTAGTTTTTTTAAATCACGTAAACAATGCATGTTATAAGCTGTACTGTCACACAAGATCCCAGGATAGTTGTGAAAGTTTAGAGGTATTATCTAAAAAGCGAAAGTAATAGAGGACTTACACCTGAAGACATGTAAGAATCTTTGAGTACAACAGCACTGCATGTCCCTGCAACCTCTTCACGAGAAAGTTTGTGTGTTATTTGCAAATTGCAACAAAATGTCCCACAATCATATGTATGAAAAATAAAAAGTGAATGTCCAAGAGCTGAAGCATTTCTGACGCAGTTTTTCCAGGATAAAGTTTTTACTCGCATGCTATGTGACTTATAAGGCATACTTAACATTTTCCATGCCGATATACTATATCACGCCAACTGCATCGCTGAAGCATAAATTTGCACTTAAATCATCAGTTACTAAATAAAAAGTGAACTGCATAAGGAATATACACTTACCGTATAAACCCACGTACCACCCACATCTTTTTGCGAAAATAGAAGTTTCTAAAAGTGGGGTGCAGTTGGTACATTGGTCAAACTGCACTTGGGCCATTTTTGCACTGATGAAAAAGCACTGCTGTAGTACAACTTGCCACCTTTATCCTTAAGCAAGGTATTGTGCGAGGTAGAGTGAACCCTAGTTTTTTGACGAATGACTTAATTAATTCATGTAACGGCTGTGATAACCATGTGGAATTATGTCAGCTGCGCGGCTGTGTTGTGCACTGTGCAGACGGTTGAAGATAGGATGGAATGGGCGGGTGGAGCGAAGCGAGTTGCGTGGGGGAGGGGGTGGGAGGTAGAGCCAGCAGTGAAGGTAACATTCCATTCGGTGTTGCGACATTGCAGCTTGCTGCGCACAAACATCTCGAGCGTGATAGCGAAGCACAGCACATACCGTTAAGTACCGAGTGGTTTCATACGTGTATTTATAGATGAAAGTAGAAATGAGTCGTAAAAGGCTGCGTTCATTCACAGTTGCGGAAAAATTAAAGATTATTAGTGAAGCGGAAGAATTCGGTAACCATGCTGCGGGAAGAAAATTCGATGTCGACGAATCGTGTGTGCGAGTTTGGAGGAAGAATAAAGACAAACTACAAATGGCCAGTGGTGAAAGACGTGCGTTTCGTGGTGCGGCAGCAAAGTTTCCAGAAATCGTTGCGTGACTGGGATGAGACGCGTGCCTTATCAATCGTTCATTGCCGAGCGCGAGACAAGGAGGCGGGAGTGAGAGAGCAAACAGTAACAGCTGGGCTGGCAAGGTCACGCTCACGCCAGTCAGAGTTTATCTGTCGCCCGCTACAGGGCCACGCAGTCACCCGGCTTCTATTTGTCATTGTTATTAAACATCTTGACCAAAAAAATATACATTTTACTTTGTATGTAATTCTTTAATATTTGTGACTGTTTAAAACTAAACTCCCTTCTCATGCAAAACTATTTTCTACACACAGATCTGTTCCAAAACTTTTCATCCCACAATGTCATTCTAAAAATCAGGGTGCGGGTCTTACACAGGGGCGGGTGGTACGTGGGTTTATACGGTAGTTATTTGAGTTATAAACGTTACATGCAAAATTAAAACAAAGTTTAATCACCAAGAATTAAAGCTTATGTTGCACAATTATTTCAGGAACATTATAAGGTTGTTGCACCGGGTTCTTCCCCTCTAGCCGGAAACTGCCACCCTGGTGCCTCTGCAGTCGCAGACTCTGTGGGTGCAAGTATCTCCTCTCCGGGAATGGGGCTCCTAATACAGTCGTTCTACTTGGCCTCTCGTTGGAGGCGCCACGCCTGCAAGACCTCCTTAGGGGAACCACACCCATGCCAACTCTGGGAATGTCCATGGGTCATTAGGATAAACTTTTAGGAAGCACATGGAGATGGATGATACTGCAAGCTCTAACCCCAAACCTCTAAGAGGGGAGTAACTTTTCTCCTTTCAGGGTCGCTGCAGAGACATGCGCATCAAGCCACCCTGCATGGGACCCGGGCCACACAAGGTGAGCGCGGGACCAGGGCCAACAACTGAACACCCGGCTACATGTACTTCCACATCTCACCATAGCCCAACAGCGTCTGACCAGGTCCTCCACGAACTGGCCAAACTCACCGCATCTATTCCCTCCTAACTGTGAGCCAACCCCTCATACAGGAATGCCAGGAACCACGCCACACTAGACAGGCATGGGACCTCACCCGATTACTGTGCACCCGGCTAGACGTGCCTCCACATCTCACCGTAGCTCAACGGCGTCGGAACAAAGTGCCCCTGGGCTTCGTCCACCAGGGACCTGACACACATCCCCTCCCTGCTATGCCCTAGCTGACTTCATGGGATGGCAATGACAATGAAATGCAGGACAAGGGAAGGTTGTTTGAGACAGTTGGTTTCACTACAGCTCGAAATGATAAACACTGGTCCAGATCACCCCATTTATTCCGACAGACACAAGTGCCCCCCTTTTTCGACCGCCGGAACTTAGCAAATAACCTTTGACCCAGGACGGCCCCTACTCCTGAAACTCCCAAGAGCTCCCTATTGTTGCAATACGTCTTCTTCCCAGCTCCCAACTGTGCAACCATGCACCCGGACCTCCCTATTCCTACTATGTACTTTGTAGCACCGCTGGCTAGTTATGCTCCCAAGCTGATTCTAGCTGCTAATCCCAGGAGGTGTTACCTCAAACTGATGGTATCAACAGAAAATTCCTGTTGCACTGCTCTGCAGCAGCTTATATACCAACTAGGGAGGACGAAGTAGGGGATGAAGGGGTGATCGCCTGGCAACACCATATGCACGTCTTGACACATGCGCCGCTGTCTCCCACCTCACCCAGCCCAGAGGTGCAGGGGTGGAAAGACTGCTGTCTCGGTGCACACACTTTTGGCCGGGGCCGCCTGCATTCACACCCCCCACCCCCCTATGTTCTCGTGCGCATGCAATACATGAGTTTCACATACGGTAATGCCAGCACATGAACACAAATCACTTGAGTGCTGGGGCAGGGGAAGTTTCCCAAACAAACTCCCACGCGCCCTACCGGGCCGCAACAAGGTTCTCAAAGTCTGCCAAAGTAACAAGCCTCTGATGTTCTCTTCAGCTAGTCTTTCAACAGAAGAAGTTGCTGATGTACTGAGAAGCTGTAATCCTGTTAAAGAGTGTGCCAGTTTACAACGTTAAGCTTTACCATGACTTGACTTTGGACCTGATGACAAGTATCATGATGTACAAGATCTAAAATCTTCACTTGAAATAAACTTAAAACCCCACAGGTAGTCAGTTATGAGTATTTTGCACATTGTTTACTCTTGATCCAAGCAAGATTGAAAGCTTAGATATCAACCAAGATGAACACGACTGACTTGAAAATGTATTTATTCTGCTCCTTAACGTGGAATCACAAGATTAAGGCAATTATTCAAATAATGTATTTCAATATGTATCACGAAAGCAGAAAAACTCTTACAAATGTTTTGACAACCGAGGCAATACATGAGATATGCAGGAGCAGAACGTTGATCACTAGTTTTAAACATTTGGATCATTTTACTAGTCAGTTATTTCAGTGAACTTTGGTATTGTTCCGTTACTACTGATAATCCCTGATGGTTACTGAACTGACTTCTCCTGCGAGGGACTAGTGAAGCTGTTGGAGGACATGTAACACAAGCAGACACTGGCATGAGGTTAAAAACTACTGTCTTCTAAAAATGTTTACATGAGTTATGTTTCTTTGTCCTGATGAAGGTCACGTGACCAAACATTTTTGTTGGGTTACTCTTTCATTTTGTTTCTGGTGACTTACTTCTTTTGTTTGTTAATGATTAAATGGTAAGGGTACCGCCTACCATGCAAATCAAATGTGTCCCTTCGTGTTCGCAAATACTTTTTTACAAAACTATTCCACGTGTGCCCATTGTACCAATGTACAAAAAAGGAAACACACTTCAGACAAGAACGGAATGTCATTTTTACAGGGGCAGTTCGCTGAAAATTTAAATTACCTTAATTTTTATATTTGTACTAGGTATGGTTTGTTTTGTAGACATACATTGCGACTTCTGTATGTTTCACTGCAATGAAAATTTGTAACCTTTCATAGTTTTTTATAATAGCATGTCAAAGTCCAAATTTGCATACAATAGTTTTATGCATTAAAGGCAAACCCACTGACTTACTGAACTGAAATGATTCACAGTGAATAATTAAGTTTTAGGCTACAAAATCTCTAGTATAAAAACAAAAAAATTGAATATTTTTTATTTTTAAAAAATTCTTGGATTTTTTTAAAATTTTATTTCAAATTTCTGCATTTTTTAAAACTGCTTTTTCAGACTGCCATACATCAAAACATACTAACCAGATGTACATGAAACTTGCTACACTTTTCACCAATAAAATTAAATGGTCACTGCTTCATGTCTTATAGTAAAAATGATTGTTTAGAATATTGTACACTAGTTCAGTGCTTGGCTTTCGGTGATGCTGCACATCAAGGTCAACCTTATAGATCCGCTTCTTTTGGGCCTATAACGAGCAAGAAGACAATATAGTCAAACCTCTATCCATCGTTTTTCAAGGGACCAATGAGAAAAAACTATGCATCCGAGAAAACGAAACATGCGGGAAACACACAACTCCCCCACACCTTACTTTAAAAAAAAAAACTAAAAACATAACCTCAAAAATTATTTTTAATATGTCCACCACATGAGAATTTGCTTCAAATACGTATGGTCGTAGCTTCATTTGTATTACAGACGATCTAGTTTAACGTCAAAGGTGGCAATCCGAGACATTTGGCGATATCAGCATGTTTTTCACTGGGACATTTCTCTACCTCCTTTATTATTTCAAGGCATTCTTCAAGTGAGCGAACAGATTTTGAAGGCCGTGACATTGTTACAGCAATAATTTATAAATACATTTCACAGGCCTTAAAATAAAAATAGTATACTCCACTTGTTAACAAAATTCAAAAAACTGTTGCTATCTAAACAAAAAATGTAACAAGAACGAGATACGTATTTACAAGGCGAAACGTAACCTCTCCGACTCGTGCGCTTGAGCTCTGCTGCCTTGGGCTTTACTTGGAAGTGCACAAAATGGCGGAAGAAAATTCCCAAAATTCTTGACGTTACTGCAATTTATTCACTTAACTTTATTGAAATGTGAAAATAAAAGCACACATTTACAATAAAATAAAATTAATTTGTACAATATATGTGTTCGAAATCTACTGAAAATAATTTGGATATCAACATAAAAAAAATATTTCCTCTATAAAAAATTACATTTTTCTGTTGGTGGCAACATGTTTGTTGTTCGTTTAACGAAAATATGGCAATGTTTGTGTTTACACACACAACCTACAGTACATAAAACGTTTCTTAAAATAAGATGAACGATTCCCAAACATCTTTGAAACAATAACGATGAAATTTATAGTCAAAACAAACCAAACATATTACGTTCGTCCGTATTTTTAACAACGGTAAATGTACGCCTTGTGTGGTTATGATACGTTCTTTATGCCGGTTTGTTTCGAGAAGTGTATACGAGCATGGTATGAAAACGTAAAATGTAAGTTAACTTTTTTTTTGTTGTTGGTGAAACGTCTGAACGGTCGATGCGGGAAATTTATGCATATATGAACGATCCATGCGGGTTTATTTAATAGGTATTGTTTATATAGGCAATTTGTCAGGACCATGAAAAACGATCTATGGAAGCAGGAAAACAAAAGAAATGGAAACGACGCAACGAGGTTCCACTGTATCCTTATTTTTTAGTATTTTGGTTCCACTGGTGGTGTTCATTTAGAAGTTCCAAAATTTGCGGTGTTCTGTATTTTGCCCTTTGGATTTTTGTTTTCCTTTCATTAATTTTTTTTTACTTATGCCTGAGTAAAGATTTTTACCAAAGTTGTGTGACGGGTCTGCTTCTTCTACGTATGTTGTTATCTATCTATCCCTGTTCGGGGACGACAGAATGTGACGGGTCTGCTTCTACGTTGTGGTGTTGTTTGTATACGTATACAAAGGTTATGATGTTACGACGTCAATGTTTGCGGCGATAGAATGTGACGGGGCTCCGTCTACGTTGTTATTTGTTTATATATTTATGTGGGGAAGTTACGATGTCCCTGTTTGCGGCGCTAAAATGTGACAGGTGTCCTCCGTCTAAGTTGTTATTTATATATATATAGTTGTTAGAGGTTATGTCCCTGTTCGGGCGCCAGAATGTGACGGGTCTGCTTCTACGTTGTGGTGTTGTTTGTATATGTATATAGAGGTTATGGTTATGATGTTCCTGTTCGCAGCGGTAAAATGTGACGGGTGTCCTCCGTCTACGTCACCGATGTAGTTGTTGATTCGGGGACGTAACTCTCCTCTCCGTTGCTATTGCAAGTTGTTAGCAGGCAGAAAAATGGCAAAACATAGCAAGCTGATGCAGAGGCTGTGTCTATTATGTTGATGCCCGGATAGCAGTGAGGTTAGTCCGAAACGGATAAAAAAATAAGAAGAAAAATTATATCGGCATTTTTTATTTAACCTTTTTGATGCACTTTAACGGACAAAGGCAATTCATAAAGCGAGTGCTCACCCAGAGTTAGTTAAGGTGACTTTTCTATCTACGTATTACGACTTGCCGCTTCCCTCCGTAATAGTACTTGGTCCGGCACTTTATCTACCTTAGTTCTGACTATGCGGTTACCAATACCTACTTCTGGTTACATTACTACAAAATGAAAAGGCAGTGTGTCAAAAAAGGAGAGACAAACAAAAAGACTGATCTCTTCTAACGAATCCATCCTCTAGGCTTCACAGCCCCTCTACCATGTCTAACACGTCCTCCTCTTGCCGCCATGACGCCCCACCTAATAAAAACACTCAACCGGCCATCTCCCGGCGACCGTTCACGAGCTCCGATGTACGACGACCACTGACCGATTACAAACTCAGACAAAACTTAGCCGGCCATCTCCCGGCGACCGGTCACGAGCTCCGATGAAACACAACTGTTTTCAAACTAATCAACAAAAAACTTAACCGGCCATCTCACGGCGACCGGTCATGAGCTCCGATGAAACACAACTAACTTTGCTGGGCGAACACCCGGACTTACTCGGCCAAGCGGCGGAGGGATACATCAGGATCCAACTTGCCTAAAAAGCTGGTTAATTGACGTTTATAACCTAAAAATTGTATGTAGGCCTAACATAGATACTGATAAATTTACAAAGCATTTTATTCCATAATACCAGCTAAATATTCATTAGTTTATTAATTGGGGATGTGCAGTGTCATCAATCTGTCGCAGATCACCACCTTCACGGAGTTTTGCGCCCGACACTACCACCCACATCGATCGAGAAACGGCCGGCAGAGCTCATCGCATTCCAGCACGTCCCTGTACGTGCCTCCAGGCGAGTGAACTCTGACCTGCCTGCCAGATAAATCCATCCAAGCACAGGCTAGCTCAGAGCTTATTTGAAATTTTAAAAGCCAGCACTTCTCTGTACGTGCTTCCAAGCAAGAGAACTATGACTAGCCTGCCACATATATCCCATTCCAGGAGAATCAAGCTCAGAGGCTACTTGAGATTGCAAAAATCCAAACAAGGCAAAATATAAGAAAAATTTACTTAGAAAAATTGCTTGAAATTAAATTAGCTTTAAATTGAATCCAAACACGACATAAATCCGATAAAATTGACACGTAAAATTAAATACTTTTCTCTTGCTTTAAAGTTAAATTTTAAATCAAAATTTTAATGTAAATTTCTTTACTCACCTCACCAATTAATATGTTGGATCCCGCCATATACATCCTTATACCTGGTTAAGTTGGCCTACTTAATTTGTTATAAACAACAAAGAAAAAAAAAATATTAAGACAAAAAAATTGAAATTACTGTATGATAAGAAGCCAAGTAAGTGCTACGTGCCAGTGCACGTCACAGTTGGTCCTTTTGGTGCACCTAAAAGGTTACAGTAATTTGTTTTATTATTGTTTTACCTTTTGGTATTTTTGTTTTACTGCTTCTGTATGTCTCAGATTAATTTTTACCACTATCCTGTTTTACATAAATCACATTTACTAGGTTACACTTTCATCGCTGCCAACTGTTCTCAAACTCTCAAGTCACTGACAATGTTCAACGTTGAAATATGTATTTAGTTTACAGTCATGGTTCCACTCCTGCTTACAAACACTGACAAACCATCAGAGTTTTCAGTACTCACCAACAGTACTGGAAAGCGGTGTTGGCCGATGCCACCGGGAAGTCGCAGTGTTGGTTTAAAAATTGTCTTTTAGAAAAATTTTTAGTAAGTTTAAATTTTTAAAGCTCTGGCCACTCGACTAAATTTATACATTTCATAATAACCCCTGCAAAAACCAACAAAGCAAGCGTAATACAAAACATGGTCAAAGCAGTAATCCCAGGAACACAAGACTTACCTGGCCAAAAAGATCTGTGTTGGTATAGTTGCGGGCAACAAGCTCCGGTAAGAAGCCCCGGGGCAGCGCTTGAGTCAGCACCAGTGGTAGGAGAGGGGACTGTCGAGGGGTCTCATCCCCCAGTAGCCCCAGGGACACCAGGCAGGCAGTCTGTACACACTGGGCACGTACCTCTGCCAGCACCTCACTCAGAGGTGGCACGCTACACCGCTGCAAGAACATGTACAGTGTCTCATTCTATCAGCATCATTCTAAAGTACAATGGGAATGTTTCACATAATCTTAGTGGATCCATAACCTGTTAAAAATCTACAGCTTTAATATCTGCAACGAATGAGTCTGTTGCCTCCCACAACGCACGAGAAATTTTTTTTCTGAATAACCGTAGGAAGCTTACATAAGCATATGGGCTTTTTATACAAGTGATTTTTTACACGTGACACTGATGAAAAACGATTATTCTAATATAACCAAAAGAGACAATAGTGAGTGTAGGATGCACCAGAGTCACACACAGTATGGCGCACACAAAGAAATGATGGCCTCACCTTGGGCTGGTTCCTCTCCTCGATGGCGACACGAGCGTAACAGTCCAGCAGGTAAGCCAGGCATTTGGAGTGTGTATCGAGCTGCTGTTGAGGACATGGAGGGCCAGGAGTGACCACAGGCTCTTGGGGCTGTGGCCCAGATGGAGACAGCAAGGGGCTAGTGGGCACTGGGCTGGAACAACTTACTCCGGGGCTGTCGAGGTTACCTGGGGTACTGGCAGCCATCGGGACTATGTCCAGTGAAGGATCCTCCCCTCGGTAGAACTTTGCCATCACTTCCATGACTGCCTGGCTGATCAGATCCTACAAGTAAACCATTAGTAATCAGTGTACTACACATCTTTCCTAGCACGAGAACAATGCAAATATATGAGCACCACATTTGCAAACTGAAGGAATTATAATCAACTTTACATTGTAATCACACAGACATAAATATTTCATGGTAAATTAAAAATTTTAAAGGCCCTCCTATAGGACAAACACTAAATAATTCGTTTCATTACAGAATCTGACGTTTATGTTTGTGACAATGAAGTACATTCACTACGTTTTATAGTTTTGCAGTAATTTTTACACACATAAGTGATAGAATTTTAGAAATTAACTGACGGGAAACATTTACTAGAATCTAAATAACTGCTCTATTTACTGTCAACAGCTTTTACAATTTTCTATAATATTTTTAAAATCTTTATACAGTAAAACCCCGCTCGTACGGCACTCAGTTTGTACGTACACTTCAATCGTATGTACAGATTTCCGCAAAAAATGAAAAAATAAAATGGAAAAAATAAAAATGTTAGTAACTAAAAATCAGTTGCATAGATGTATTAAAACGTCGTTATAAGTCGCAATATGTATAAGCCAAATAGGTGTAAGAGCTCAACCCTCAAATAATGTGTTTCAAGATGAAAACAGCAAAAATTCATTAAGAAACAAACACAGATGCACGCGAAGACGCAGAGCGCGAGATAGGTCACTGACATGCCACCAGCTGTTTCTCAGAGCGACATCCGCTTCTCTCTCGCTCGCTCTACCTCTTTCTCTCTCTGGCAACGTCTGCACTGCTCATCATAGCTCATGCCCTGCCCATAACTGCCGCTGCCAGCCAATGTCGGCAGTGGGTGGGCGTCACAAGCGAAAAAAAAATTGTAACTCCTCTATTTTCCTTCTCTTCTCCCCCCTCGCCGACACAAGTCGCAACTGTACCATTCATCCTGAGGAATTACATGCTATGTTCGCTACGTGTACGTTTTTGATTTTTGCTTTTCTTCACGAACTGCGATTTGGATTTTGTTTACAATTTCGAAGAGGAAAGTGTACACATCAAAATATATTGGTTACATATACAGTAGAACCCCTATTTTACGAGGCCTCGCGGCACCCGAGAATGACCTCGTAAAATCGCTGACCTCGTAAAATTGTATCCGAACAATTTTGACCCTCCAAAACCCCAAAAATTGCATTGAAATAGCAGTTTTCTTGTTAGTAAACTGTATCATCTTTTATCATAAAAATAACACATTTATAAAATGAAATACGGCTGCGAGTTGCCTTGTTGAGTATTTTTGCGGAAGCTTCTTTGGGGAAAATCAGACATGTACTAATGAAATATTTGAGTAGAACCTTGTTAATTCGAAATGCTATATACAAAATCGAAGCCATCATTCGGTCCCGAACGTAAGAATTGGATTTTGCATGCTTTGAAGTTTGGTTAATTCTAAATTCCCCGAGTTATGTAATTCGAAGCATATATGTACTTAAAATAAACACAAAGATACGCTTATTATTCGTCAACATGTTGAGAAAAGTACCCCATAAAATTTCAGAATCATAAATATTGCAAGTAACGTGTGCAGCGCGTCAAATGTTGGCTACGGGTAAACGGAGATATGGCAACAGTGTGCGTGCCAAGTGGTCCGCTAGCCCTGATGACGCAACTCAGTACGGTATGGAGTTACTCCTTACCGTATTTACTCGTGTAGTCCCCCCTTTTTTGCCCAAAATTTATGTTAAAAATTAGGAGGGGGGCTATACACGGGACAAACTAGGTACCTTAAACTGCCAAAAAAATGTGTAAGCACTCAAATTACAGACATATTTGTTTTATATGCCGATTATTACTGTGAACTTTCACAAAAATGCAAACAATAATAGTAAGCCGTAATAGAAATGCTTACATCAACTAATTAACGTTTCTCGGTAGTCGGTACCGATAGTAACAGCGCGGGAGCGCGCCAACGTTGTTTGTAAACAATGTTAAAGATTCTATTTTAAGGAACATGGCAGTGCTTCGGCTGTCGAACTCTCTCTCTCTCTCTAAACAAACACAAACACACAAACACACAAATAAACACACACACAAACACACAAACACACACACAAACACACACACAAACACACACACAAACACACACACA
>PNEQ01021968.1:0-13088 GCA_003012365.1 Medauroidea extradentata | reverse complement strand
TTATCACCTAACCTCAATCGCTTTCGGCTCGGGCACAAAGAAGTTTGACCATACAGCTTCAAGATTTTTTCCTTGTCACCAATAATTGTTGACAAAGTTGTTTGTGCTATGCCATACGACTTCGCAACGTCAACTTTTTTCCGGCCTTTTTCGACCTCCTGTAAAATTTCCACTTTTTCTTTAAGAGTGAATTGCTTGCATTTTTTCTTCGCCGATTGGTCAGCTATGACCCAAACATGTTTATGTACGAAAAACACTAGTTTTTAAGTGTGCGTACGGTGATGTACGAAACAACTTTGTCGAGATGCCTGAATAATGAAAATAAAAACGAAAGCGTCTGTAACCTTTAAAACAGGACTAAAAATATCAACAGTACGCCTGCATCGGTAAATATTAATAAAAACACGCAAACAAGTCCGTTGATAAAACCCCTAATCTGCGCGATACGTGAAGTAAACAAACAATACGACGCCGTTTTTGTATACCTGCTCAGTGTTGCCAACCCGAAAAGTGATAATTCTGCTACAGGTCTAACAAAATTCCACTACACATATAAAAAATATATACAATAATAAAAAAACTATTACCTTACTGTAAGATGATCATCTGGAAGGTACGTGTGGTGTTTTTGCGGCAAACTTCAGAAAATTTGTTGACTTATTCGTAGCACCAATAAGTCAGTTTTCAAAAAAATGTACAATATATAATAAAAAAATTAAAGTGAGAAAAACCATCTTCAGTTGGGTTGTTTGCTGTCATGGTCACTACTAGTTTTAAGTTGCAGCCGCATCAAAATGCCTAATATTATTTAGGCCTATCAGTTTTAAATTTTAATGTCTAAATGAAAGTGAATGAAATAAAGATTAATCATGATTGGATGATTAAGGATTTTCACACACACACCTTTCTCACACTGGTACATGCACTTTCCAAACTTTTTTAAAGTTAATGCAGGTAATGAAAACTATAGGACCTAAAAGGAATTAGACATAAGAAATGATTTACCTGAGAAATTTGCTTCGAGCTTTTTACTACTTTCATGTTCTTCACATGTCTTTGGCTTTCACTGTGCTTGATCAAGTCACTCCTTTTCGCGCCCAAAACTACATTACATGCCCTACACTTAGCTTTTGAACAGTCTTCATTTACTGGTTGTACCCACTTAGAAAAAATGTCCTCGTTCAACCATTATTCGTTAAATAATTGTTTTCTAGGAATTTTTTGCAACTTTCGGAAACTCCTCTCCAGCAACTTTCGGAAACTCCTCTCCACACTCCCGTTTTTTACTGCCGCCAGAGGCAGATACACCCGAATTTTCACTCATCACGATCATGAATAGCAAACGTCAGTAAGCGCCGTGAGGTAAAGTGAAACTAATTGACAAATATAACTTCGTGTATGGTTAATCTGTTATCGCTTGCGTTACTGGGAAAAAATCGCAAAGAAAGTGTGCGTTATCATTGTAAACCTAAAACCTAGTGTAACTAATATATCTGTCGGGACTCGGGAAGTTAAAAGATTGTGATTATGGGCAGAAACATCAGCGCGATCAGGAAATACGATACTCGTCGACCAGTGTTCACGCCTCATTCCCACGCCTTCCTGGCTTATCGAAAAGTTGCTACATTATCTGTATTTCTCGGATTTCGCCGCTACGTCTCCACGAGGTTGAAATTCCGCTACGGTTGGCAACACTGTACCTGCTACGTGTGGCTAGTGAAAACGCGAGAATAAACTATAGATTGCGAGTTATCGGTATAATGTATCGTTGCGCACGACTTCGATAGCGTCCTCTCGACCACGGCGACAGCACAACAGACAGCAGCTTGTTGATTGTTTTAAAATGGCGGAAGTGCCACAAGCGGAATGTTTATTTTACTTTTCTGGTTTAAAGTGGTTTACGGTTATAGGTTTTTTGAAGTATATTAGTGAATTCGTCACGTTTTATTTCAAAAATAGGCCAAAATTTGTACGTTGTAATGAAAGTTCTCGCACGTCCATCTACGTTAATGTGAAAATAATTATGATTGTTTACATAGTACTTTCGGCCGGGAATTTCCAAACATACGTTAATGTGAAAACTACTTTGTAATGAAGTGCGTTGTATCGAGATTGTACTATTGCATGCACCCCAGGTTTTTTTTTATTTGAAATCTTATGCACTGTTTAATGAGATAAATTATTTTGTATTCGTTATAGTCAATTTTAAACACGTAATATATTTAAAAAATATATTTAACATGTTTCAACACAGTAATTACTACAAAAACACAATTGTTTTAACATATTAGCGTTGCAAAGATATTAATTACTATAACTATTGAAAAACATTTGAGATATTTTACCATATAGCCTAGTTACTTTAAAAAACACAATAATTGTTAGTATTTTAGCACAACAGAGCAAAACGTGAAAATACCGCTTTTAAGAAAAATTGGGATTTTATAAGCAAAATAATCATTACAAAAAACAATAATTTTAGCATACGTACTAGCACAGCACAGCAAAACATTAAACGCAACTTCTTAAAAAAAATTGAAAATTATAATACAAAATATTTATTACAAAAACAAAACATTTTGACGGTGGCGTAGAGGTATTTTATTTTATTTTTTAGAAGATTTTCCTAAATTTTGCGCCCATTCTGCTATAAAAAAAATATCTTCGCCCTCTCATTATATCCAAAAATATGCTGAAATAAATTATGTCTCTGTTTACCCACTACTGAGCGAGTTGGCAGAACGATTAGAACACTGGACTCACTCACTCACGTTAGGGAGCATACGTGTTCGATTCCAGTCTTTGGTCATCATGATTTCTGTTTTCCATGGTTTCCCAAAATCACTTTGGGCTAATACTGGGATGGAGTCCTTAACGAAAGGTCACAACCGACTCCTTTCCAAGTTCCTTTGAACTATTGTTGTGTATGTGTTGCCGTTTCTAACGATCTTGGCTGCGACAAGACGTTAAGCCCACTTACTTTCATTATTTCGCACTCAAGATGCTTTTGCTGCAAATACCAATCAAATATTTGTTCCTTAAGAGGCTTATGCACCTAGTGCATGAACAGTGTTGTAGCGTGCCATGCCTATTATTTTCTACGCGAAACAGTTAAACTTATTCTAAAAAAAAGAACACACAGTTAAAACTAGGCTTCTAACACTTTAAAAAGGCAATGTGCTGATTAGAAACATGTTTTTGGAGGCCCTTTAAAAGGGCTAAAAATGGCTTTTTTTAAACAGCAGTAACAGAAAAAAATTCCACCCAGATTAGTAAAATAAAACGTTGGAAGCATGCGTTGGTCTTTATTACAAACTTTTCCCAAGTAAAATTGTAGGTTCGCCGCTTTAAGTCCCGTAGGAAAAAGAGCAGCACGAAAACACTGCTCGCCTTGCAGTTTGGCACGCCGCTAATATAAGCGATGCTGTAACTGTCGAGTGTGGGAAGTTGAACCTTTTCACTTCAATGTCTCCGCGCAAAAAACTGGCAAAATTACATCAGGTGAATAGTCCTCGTAACTTATATACTACAATATATACAAGCGTAATTGTGTTAATTATGCTATTATTGTTAACTGTAGTCCACAAGATGAAAATTAACTAATCAAACAGTTCAAATAAGTATATTCTTCATAGAGTATCGAGAGCATCGCACCTGAGGCAGTTAACAAATTTCCAAGACTTAAATATACGTATTATCATTGTTCGCAGCTCTGTCATACAATGGAAAGGGAACTAAATTAACCCCTTGCCCCATCACTTCTGACGACCCCGTGTTTTAGTTTAAAAGAACAGGAATCAAGTCAAAAATATAATTTTGTTGACACTCTTCTTTATAAATGTAACAAAATTTTAATCAAAACTTAACAAAGCTACACTAAACAAATTAATGCAACAATAAGGACGCAACTATTGCTAGTAAGTTACATATTTCATATACACTACAGCATTGCTGTTAGAAAGAACATAATATGAGTATGAATAACGAGGTTGAATTTTACTTCGAATATTAATCTGCTAATATAGAAAGAATCCATAATTATGATCGGAGAATTTAATTCTTCCTAAAGTGAAATTATTCTGTTCGTAAATTTTTAACTGGCATTCATCGGCTAATAGAATCATATACACTTTAAAACGTATGTACAAAAGACAGAAGCACAAATACTCACGTTTTAGTACTTGATAGATACACACACAAATAGGACTACACATAATAGCGGAAGTGCGTATCACGACGTTTCGCTGCTCAGAGCAGGTTCTTCGGGCGAAGAGACATGGTTGACATACACTTTAAAAACTAATACAGTACATGACGAAGATAAATACCTACTTGTATTCGTTATACGGCCTTGTAAAGTATAGTAGGAAGTATCATACAAACAATATCATTTCTAGTTGTGTTATTTTCTGGTCAACGTGGCTACTACAATAATGCACTGTAATATTTCTCTGTTGGTGAAACACGATACCAAACTTTTTAAATTAGGGTTGGGGAATGGTGGGTCAAAATGTGAGCATAAGGCAGGCCTGCGTTGTTGGGAAGGGTTGGTAGAGAGGAGAGGCTTGACGGGCTACATGTGTGTCGCTGCAATACCTCGCATCTGCGACGCGCTAGTGTTTGCGCACGCACAGACTTAAAGTTCGCTATACAAGTTGCAAGGGGAAGTGGAGAGGCCACACATACCCGAATCATAGTTACGGAAACAACCTAAGCTGGCTTTATCGTGTAAGTACCTAGATATAAGTGTAGGCAATGGCCACGCTAAGCCAATGAACGATGATTATAACGTGCGCTTGTATTTATTATGTTTACTTGTAATTTAAAACAAATAATTTTGCACGGTATGTTGATGATTGTTGCTTGTGAATCTCTCGTACCTACGAACGTGCTCATGACGATACCACTCATAAATACAGAACATTGATACAATAAACTGCATACACAAACTGACGGTGCATTACAAAACACTCGTAATTACGAACGTCTCGTAATATCCCGTACTCGTAGTAATGGGATTCCACTGTAACACATTGTGCCTAACTCTGACACACCTTTATTATAACTTGTATTGAAAAAATTATACAGTCTTGCTGTGCTGTAACACTAAACATAAGTATCAGGTTATTTCTCCAGTGGAAAATGCTTTGAGTGTTATACTTATTGAGGCTGCAGACATAGTGCAGTATAACAAAAGCCGAAACATAACTGGCTTCTGCTGTAAATAATTAGGCTAACACTATGGTTAAAATATAAAAACTGGTCATGTAAACGCACTAGAAAAATATCTTTATCGTACCTTCAACGATAATGACTGTGTCAAATTTAAAATTAAAGAAGGTTTGGTTGAGCGCCCAGCCATAGTGACGTGAGATCTTGTAGTATCCCTTGAATTTTTTCTCCTTCGGTGGGACCACAATGTCACTCTGGTCTGGTTGCTGCAAACACACCAAAAAAAATTACAGTGGAACCTTCCTATAATGAATATGAAGGGACCATTGTTTATGTTCACTATAGAGGGGAAACTATATATCTGGGAAAACATTTTATTATGAAAAACTAGTTTGGGCTATGTCAAAATACAAACTGTAAATAGTACATTACACTTGCCAAATAATACACAAAATTAATGTAAGCACATTCAATTTATTTAAATGATTTGATAATGTTCATGAAATGTATTTTATAACCTCAGGGTGGCCACAGGAAAACTGGAAATTAAATTCCCTGACTTTTCCAGGTTTTCCCTGACTATTAACAAAAATTCCCTAATTGTCTCTGTAAAATTCATATGGGCTAATTCAAAATCGTCCCTACGAAATGTTTCACAAATTAATCTTTGCTGACATTCCTAATCATTTTAACATATGTACTTCCATATTATTTTGTTATAAATACTGCCAGCATTGATGCTGAAGTGAACGATAACCAAGTTTACCTCTGCATGTTATAGAAATAAAACATTTAACTGTAGAGGCAGTAGCCATCCACAAAGGCCTTCCGGGTTTGATCCCCGACAGGATTAGTTAGGATTTTTCCATATTGGAATTGTACTGGACTATGTTGTTGGTCACTGGTTTTTAGGGATCTTACATTTCACCCGCCCTTGCCATCCGGTGCTGCTCCATACTCATAATTTACCTCTCATCGGTTATGACAACCATAGCTGTTGACAGCCGTCCAAGAGTCTACACCCATTTACCTAATTGTAACAGACCATTTCTCGTAAATGCCTTTTTGAGATACTGTACTGGCAAAGTAAACTGTACACGCATGTTACATTAAACTTTGTGTCATTTATGATACATGGGTTAAGAAAACTAAAAAAAAAAAAAAAAGCACTGGGAACACAAACAATTATAGTCTATCTCACATAGGTTTCTATGTTCTGACAGGTCACTTCTGAGAACTGTGTGTGTAAACAGGATCCTTTTCCAAGAAGGCAGGTGGGTTTAAAGCTCCAAACAATAGAACTGCCAAGTACATTTCTCAGAATAGAAAAGTAAAAAAAAAAAAAAAAAAAAAAAAAAAAAAAAAAAAAAAAAAAAAAAAAAAAAAAAAAAAAAAAAAAAATACACAAGACAGACCAGAACTAATCTAACACTACAGATCTAGCATTTTTTTTTCCAATAAGGCTTACATGTAAAATTTTTCCCTGACCTCGCACAAAATTCCCTGACCACTTCAAAATTCCCTGACTTTTCCTTATTTTCCAGGTCTGTATACATAAAAAACATTCACACACAGCAATAAACATCATTATCTTGTGCTACAAGTGCAGTTTCTCCACTTGCTATTTTATAAACAATGTTGAATCAATTTTTAAATCAATCCAGCCAGCAGTTGAACGTTTTATAATCATTGGTGATAATGATATACATATAGAAATATAGGTAGGCTATTAAATCTATACAGAAATAAAAAACCTCATGACGTAGAGAGAAAGAAATTATGGAAAATTAGATAATTAAGTGCATGTGAACTGTTTTACCCTTCTGCAATTTACAGAACACTTACCAAAAATTACGATGATTGCAGCCGCTGAAATATAAAATTCATTTGGCAAAACAGAAGCAAACTCATATGTATATATTGATGAAACGAAAGAATTAACATTTATTGAAATAATAATAATACGAAGCAGATGCTGTGAAAGTAAAATTATGAATTACAAAAAAAACTCTCTCTCTCTAGAACCGGTCAATACATTAACAATAAGACAAATCGTGGTAATTAGATGAAAAAAATTTAAATATAAAATTAACGTTCAGCATTTGATTTTGCTCTCGGCTAGAATTAATAAAACAAAATTTATTGAAAATCTCAGGGTTTTGCAAGAGTTCACAAACAGGACCTCTGGGTATGTTAATTTCTACTTTACCTGAACTTTAAAATAATTTCAAATCACACTTAAAAAATACATGTTTCATTGCACAGTTATCGGAATTTCATTCACTTTTAGGCACAAAAACCAATTAAATTAAAAAAGTTATAAGTTCTTTAAGGTACGACATAGGTAAATGGAAAATTGTGTATAGGACGCTGCAGTGACTATCCTCACTTAAATGGTGCCGTCACACGCTGAAGAGAGCTTGATTCTCACTAAAAAAATTATTTAACTAGAAGGTTTTTTTTTTCACGGCCACTTCTAAAATCGGCTTTTTCAAACTTGTCAAACTTTGCCTGCCTATCTAAATGCTCCCTGAAGCATTTCTATAATTATGATGTCGGCATAAGAACTTCCCGTCTGGGCCGAGTTCTGCCGAAAAACGTCATTTTTCTTTGAAGTTGCAGGGAAGAAGAAAGCAAAAACGGAACTCGGAAGTAAAGCTTCCGAGGCGTTGTAAAACCACAAGGCTTCACACCTCTCCAGAACACAAAGAGCAAGTCTTTATACATACTAAACCATAAAATTGATTCTATTAAATATAATAAAAATTTCGAGAGAGTTTTCCTGACCACAATCACCAAAAATTAAAATAAAATTACGAAATAAATTAAATTTAAAAACAAATAAATTTAGTAATAGAAAAACCTGGGTCGTTAATTAATGAAATTATCAGAATATTACAAATTAAGATAATAAAATATTAGAGTCCTTGACATATGAAAAGAAAATATTAAACGTAAAACTAAATATCCAAATATCTGTAATTATACCATTACAGTGTGGAATTCTGTACTACGCAAAAGTGCTATCAGCTCTGCTTTTTCGTTGATTATCCCGCCATTCAGAGGAATATTTAATTCCCTCCTGTTTGAACCATTTGAGTAACGGTTCTTTGATGTCAGCATACAGTAAAACGTCTTTATAACGACCCCTCACGGTTCCCGAGATTGGGGTCGTTATAGAGAGGTGGTCGTTATAAGATTTTGGACCCATTTGGAACCTCTATATGTCAAAATAGGCCATTTTCGCATTAAGTCCATGTTCAGTCATATTATGCAATAATAAATCTTACATTTAAACTTAGCTATAAACAAAATTTATGACCAGGCGTCTTTTAGAGAAAAGGCGATTGTGTATTCTACTCTCGGGGCTTTTCTTTTACGCCGTGAAAGCTTAGAAAGTCACGCGCTGTGAGGTTACGTGCAGTGTCGCTGCTTGCTTGTTATCGGCCAGCCGCTCGGCCGGCCGGATAGACCATGATTTGGCGTGGGAGGGGGGGGGGGAGATGGCTGCACGCATCTACCGATCAATACCACAGCCACAGCAGCTGTCCTCTTCAGCGCGTCAGCCTGCTCTGCCTTGAGACCCACTGAAAGATAATTGCGGGCGTGCACTGTGATGTAACGTTATTGCTCAGTTAAAATATTAAAGTTAGATGTCAACGTGTAAAATATTTTGTTCAGGACAAAGAAAATGTAGCGATATGGCCCTCACTCTACTCTACTATTAATTAGTTAACAGCATAGTCGTAGCGGTTGTACAGGCAAACATTTAAATTTATTAAAGCGTACACAAGGGAAAAAAAAATCATGAAAAAACTACAAGTACACTAGTAAAAAACTTACCAGATATAATATCCAACAAACGTGATCAATTAGGCAGACCATTTGTTTACTATTATCACTGCGTTGACGGGACACTAAGTTAAACAAACAAACAAAAAAATAAAGTCTGACACATTAAAGGGCCGAACAACTGTTTCCTATTTTTTAAAAAAAGTCCTTAATAGAGGTCGGCTTCATTTTGATAGCAGCCTTTTCAACGAACTCCTTTATGCGCAAAAAGTTTGACATCATCTCATCACTTGCACCATGTCGCCGCAGCATTGATGCATAGACATCCCCAGCTTTGAGGACGTCTCTCGTCGTGGGGACATCAGCAATTTCACTTTCTCCCTCGACGTCTTCATCATTACGGAAATATCGAAAGTCCGTATGAAGTTTTAAAAAATGTACGGGTCATCAACAATCATTTACAGAATCAAGCTTAATAAACGTAACTAAATCTAAAGCCAATAAAACTGCGTGGGTCGTCAATATTCTTTTACAGAATCAAGCCTAACAATCATAACCAAATCTAAAGCCAAAAAAACTGCGTGGGTCGTCGATAATCATTCACGAACGCAAACCAAATAAATAACCAAATTGAAATAATGAAAATCAAAGCGTAATAAGTCAGCATTAATCGTAAAAAACCAAGAGAAATCCAAAAGTCGCGCAATAAAGTCTTTATAATAGAGCAAACAGAGAGCGTGTAGCGTACCTAACAGCAAGCGAGAGAACACTGGCACGTGAACAAAGGTGGAGAATGCCAAGCGCGCCAGGTATTCACGTGAGTGGAAAGGAAGATAAAGAGCACCGTTACGGCAGGCATGCCGCATGGAGTAGAGTACAGTTCTCGCCACTAGAAACGCAACACGGCGCACAAAAACCTATTTTTTGCTGATTTCCTTGAAATTTGAAATTTAAAAAAAAATTTAAAAATCACGGTTTCCCAAAAACAGGTCGTTAGAGACAGGTGGTCGTTATAAAGAGGTTTTACTGTACTTAACTTTTTTATGCCTTTTAATTTTAAGAGTTATACTTCCAGCTGAAGAAATGAACATAACCCGTTTGCTCAAAATTGTTCTCAAAGTTGATGGTGCGATTTCCAGTTTCTTTGCAATCACCACGTGCGGCACAGAGGGGTTAGAGGACACTTTTTCAATAATGTCCATTTTATCCTTGACAGACTACACATTATTTTGTTTGCACTTGTGTTTATCATTTTCAAACACTTTCATCTGCACTTTCGCGACTCCAGAAACACATATTCACGAAGGTTTCTTCAAAATAACGGTTATGTTTACTTTGCCATAATGTGATTACACGTGCATCTTTGGTTGAACACTGATACTTCTGTGCAGTAATCATGCAGCCAGAGAAATAAGATGGCGACAAAATGTTTCATGAAATGACTGTGTTATTTAGAATTTTAACTGTGAACTGTTAATTTTTGCAAGAAGTTAATTTGTAAATTGTGCATAATACAATAGCTTTGAGTCGTAAGCATATTTTGTTTCGTGAGACAATTTTATAAAACTCAGCGTATACAGCGCCACTAGTGTTGTCAGCTAGCTTTACAAAAGGATATATTTCCCACATGACTTTCGCTACGTGTGTTGGCTAACCTGGGAATGTTTTCCCGCAGCGACGTATGTTTACTGTAATGGCAAAACCGTAACATTAACGAAAAATGTTTCTGCAACTTAAGAATTCCTAACTATTCAAAAATGTTTACATTGAATATTTGAAAATGTTTACTAAAGTGCTTCGTACTACAAGGGAAAAATATATTAAAAATGTCAAAGACTTCATTACAGCCAACAAATTAACACATAACCTAATATCAGTTTGGTGGGGCTGAGGCTGAAACTTCACTATACACGGGAATTCATTGTAGAGGGGTACGTTAAAAACGAGTTGCACTGTATTTGAATAACATACTTAATACCTTGATATTATAAACAAAAAGTAATTTGGTTTTGCCCACCACTTACATTTTTACATGTTCTAACTTCTGCATGCAAAATTGAATCTCTTACTGCAGTGTGCAGATCCCTTTCCTCAAAACACACACTCCTGTCGTACCAGTTTTATTTCTTCAGAAAAGCATTTAAGGGATCAAGTTCCAGAACACAACAAAATTTAGGTTTAACCTAGAAACACCAGCAACAAAAATAATTACTGTGCAAACGCCATTACTTTAAAGAATGGAATCCAGCTTAGTACAAAATATTCATACAAATTTATTTTGAAGACATTATCGGGTACCAGTGTAATTTTTGGACTGGAAAATTTTTGGATCTGAATGTTTACCAAAAAAATTATTTTTAGACAACCTTTGTTGAAAACATTAGTGATGCACCGATTAAGATTACGATTAATCGATACAGCGATTATTTTGGAAATTCAGATTAATCGTAATCGGCGATTGTTAACATTTAAATAAAACTGATTAGAATTTTCAATAACCTAAATTTGATTTTTAAAATTAGGTACTTATTTCAATAATAGCAAAAAACTAATCACACAAACACACTGAAATATATTTAATTTTACCTTATAATTGCGGCTAATGGCGTACATAACCTGGCAATACACATACTTTCATTAGTTTCCTGTATTTTGTAACAGCCAAGGGTACCGTGTAAGTACGTTATTCGGCCAAGCCATTTACTTTTTTTATCCATTCAAATTTTTAACCATGCAAAACAAATATAACATCGGGGCTAAATATGAAAAATAATCTTGTAAATGACAGTTTGAAAACATTTGTTTACGTTTACAAACTGGTCAGTGGTCATAGAGGATTATACGTAAGAACGTAAACACACATCAGTGGAATAAAATGCATTACAAAATGGTGGTACTCTTATCGAATCGACTACTCTTTTTACTCTCGGGAGTGCAAGAGTCGCAAGTTTATGCGCGTAAAAAACCATGATACCGAACGGAAGCATAAGTGGTGCGTCGTACCTTGTACCGTACTCAACATCTTTGTGTCTGTAATACGTAAACAAGTAAAGTACGGCAAATACTGATAACGGGATTTGAATTGACGACCGAGTCCGAGAGTTACGTATGTGCTTGGTGAGATTTTACTAGTATTTTTTTTTTTTTTTTTACAATGGCATCAGTGAAAAGTAAAAGTGAAATCTGGAACCTTTTCTGTGTGGATGTAAACTGCGAATCGAAAGCGAAGTGTTTAGTATGTGGAAAAATGATCTCAAGAAATGCAGGCAACACCACAAACATTGTTTGAATTTATTGTGGGTAGGTACCTAATTAAAATTATCATTAATACTTTTAGAATGTGATTTAAGCCAAAGAATTATAATTAAATAATATTGTTAAGGGCGTGAATTTTTTTTTCAAATTCAATTCCTAAGCAAAATGTGTTAAAATGCTAATAATCGATAGTAAAACCTCTATTTAACAAAACTCAAGGGACCAAAAAATGACATGTTTGTTGTAAGGGGGTTTGTTAAATAGAGGTTTTATTCAACTGATTTCTACTCGACCTAGAATTTCACGTGAACTACAAAACTTTGGTCGACAACTCACAGTATATCCTGGGAATTATAGAAGCAACCAAAAAAAAAGATAATATTGCTGAGATTGCTATTTATTTTAAAGATTATGAACAACTGAAAATGTCTTGCATATAGAACTTCACACGTTAGGTTGCCATGTTTCTAGAATATCAGAGTTACACCAAGCTCTTCACCAGATAACCTCATAGTGTGTTACAATGATTTTAAATTTGAAATGCCAGCCACTGGATGTTTGCTAATTTTCTACTCACATTTCAAGTACTTCATGCCAAGCCTTCCCTTAAAAAATAAGTCCCGAAGCATTACTTTTTAATGCCCCTAACCTCCAAGCACCAATCTAATTCCCTTGTACAAGACTTCATTTTTACATACTTTAATACGTTTCCTATTTACGCCAACAAAGGCAGTGTTGTTTTCTATCTGCCTACGATTTGAAATTATGGCTGATAGTGTAGGCTTGGACGAGAATGTCGAAATCATTAACTACAGTATCTCACACTATCACTTTGATGAACAACTTTTTAAATTTCTAGTTTTATTATT